>LPNX011220297.1:0-106330 GCA_001517045.1 Pseudotsuga menziesii
AGGCTTTCATCACACCCAGCATAGTCAATCAAGCAAGCTTGATCAACAAGTTCTTTACTTGGGATATTGAGTGGTAAGCCTTGGCTTCTGGTGCAGTGCGGGACTTTTGAGCTATTGCTCACTTTTCATGGAGAAATCTGTCAAAAAGCTTGTTTTTGAGAGATAGATCTTCGTCCCGCCATATGCTCTGATACCATATTATTCTTACACATTGATCTAGGAACAAAGCATCAATCTCATCAAAGAATAATCAACAAATAACTCATGAAATGGTGTTAATCGGAACTTGAATGGTTTCCTCTCTGTATATTCAATAAACAATGAATGGTTACAATAACAATGTCAAGCATTAGCATGAATCAATGAGAAATTCGAATACCTAAGGAGGCAATTCGAAATCATGAGTGAGTCTAGCTTAACTGATTGTCAGCCATTCAATCAAACTCAGTTAACCACTTGACCAAAACCCTAATTGACTCACCAAACTCTAACTGAAGTCGAAGTGCAATAAATGACTAAATCTCAACTGAAAGAGATCCAACACATGTCATAGCAAGCCAACCATCAAGTGCTAGTGCTCCATGACTTCAATGAACCCCGATGAGGTTAACTGAAGCTGAACTGATCATCAGAAGTTGGTGGAGGCGCCCTGTTGACTCCAGATCATTAAATAATAATAAATAATCATTAAATAATATATTTAATGAGAGGAGGCGCCTCAACTGACTGGTTGAACTGATTGTAACCACCAGTTAGCAATTAGGTGCATTAATATCACTCAGATCACCCCCGGAGTGCTCCAGTTAGCCTCCTTGACTCTAGGAGAAGGCTAAGTTAGCCTCCTTGACTGTAGGTAGGCGTGGGTGTGACTGGATGATGGCAATTAATGCTCCACTGATGTCAATTATACTTAGGATAGTGTTTTAACTACGCCAATTTGACCAAAAAGAGTGTGTATGATGGTAAATGTCTCCAACAGAACTGGATGAAGTGATCTTAATGGTTAGCGGAGTAAGTACCCAATGTTTGCAACCATTGGATTCCCAACACAATGTCTACTCCTTCAAGAGGTACGACAAAGAAGTCAGATTCTAGATTATACTCTTGCAATTGTAATCTAACTTTGTGACATTTTCCCACACTTTCAATCTTCTTGCCACTTGCTACCATATCCTTCATGTTTAGCTTTGGAAAAATCAATCAGTTGAATATTTTAGCAAGATTAACATTAATAAAGTTATGTGTCCTATCGGTATCTATGAGAATCGAAACATTGTTGTTTTTTATATGTCATTTTAGCTTCAGTGTTTGTGGTTGAGATATCCCTGTAATGGTGGCTAACGAGATTTTCGATGTATCATCTTCTAGTTCCGAGTGGCAGTCATGCTAGGTTCCTATATCTTCCTCGCTTGGTGCTTTAGATTCTGATATTTTTCTTTCTTCTTCGGCTTCGCAAGCATATAGTTTTGGGTGGTTGCTCCTTTGCAAATATATGTGCTTAGGATCCCATTTTTCTCCACAATATTTGCACTTTGCTTCCCTTGTCCTCTGGGCTTCTAAACTGGGTTTCCCCCCTTCCCTTAGATGTGGCAACATATACATTGAAGTTATCATATTTGTTGATTGGGGAGGGTTTATTTTGGATTGGTTTTTGTCGAAGCTACTTTGAGTGGATCTTTTAAAATTGTTCTCGGTGATCTTGCCCTTACGTTGGGCTTTCTCCATCGTATAAGTGTTATGTAATTCTAACTCTTATCGAATGTGCGGTTTATTCCGTGTATGTATGTTTGCACAGGTTGGTCATCAGTTAGTTCTGGGACTTGAGTTGCCAAAGCTTCCCATTCACATGTGTACTCATTTAACTGCCTTTTTGCTGCAACCTGGTTATCTTGTCAAAGAAATGGTTACACCTGGTGATCCTGGCAAAGAAGTATTTCAGTGGTATCAGAGCCATTGTGATCCAGTTTGTTGGCCACGCCATTCATTCAGAAATTCTCTCGAATACTTAGTCCTTGACCAATACTGGCTTTTGGGATGTAAATATAAAAAATTACACGGAGAAAAATTATTCGGCTGCGAAATTGGATTGAAGAAGAGTTCTAAATTAGAACTCTAGTGGAAAATAATAATAAAAAAAGCAATCAGTGCCGCTCTAATCTCCATCACGCCTCCATCGTTGTTACACTCCTAGACTTATGCCACTTCTGCCTTGTCCACGTATGTCATCAATGCCCTTCCCCATCCTTTTCCACCGTTCTTTGAACCCGCATCCATCTCGTCGACCTACCCCTCGCATTGTCTGTCGCCATCCCTCTCCCACTTGCTCACACACACTTCCTCCCTAGGACGTCCTCTTGCTCCTATGCCCTTTCTCCCTCATTCCTCGGTCCTGTGGTTGTTTTCCACCCTCCTCAGCCTGCTCCTGCATTCCCTGCTCCTCCCACCGCCACACTAGACCTAGCCTGCTCTTCTTCTCATCGCATCCTTATCTTAGTCACCCTTCCACCCTGTTCTCTTCCTCCCTCACCCCTTCCACGCACACCCTACCTCCTCGCCTCCCCACACTCTTCAACGCCCAACCCTAACCTACTCTCGACACCCCTCCCCATACGTTGCGTCCACCTCTACGTCATCACCTACTCCTGATCTCTCCTACACCACCCTCGTGCCACAACCTCTCTATGGGCTGCACTTCCTCCCTCCTGCATGCCAAGCACCCGACTCCACATCGCAACGCCGTCTCCTCTAAACCTGTGACAACCCTCTCCCCATGCTCTCTCCTCAATCCTCCTCCGCTCTCTACCCCTTTTTTGCGCCATCCACTTCCTCTGCATAGTCAACAATAGTTCCATTACTCACTTGATGCCACTCCTTATCACCCCACGCTTCCCATGCAGCCTCAGATACCCTCGTGACGGCCCACATCCATTTCCATGCAACACCACTGAAACGACAAAATCGTTTATTAATGAAATAACCAACACAAATAAGCCATATTGGATTAATCCATGAACATGAAAAATATATGATTGATAAGAGATTATTTACATTAGAGAATGATGTTTGTATAAATACCCATGCAAGGGTTGCCTTAATGATGAGATGCCACCTTTCATAAGGTGCCTCTTCATTTTCCTATTCAATTAATTCTTTAATTAATTTATCAATGTTATTAATATTTATTAATGCTTATTTATTATTTATTTTGTTCATTGCATTGTCTTCCCCTTAAGGGAAGCTTTGTCCTCAAAGCTTATTGAAGACAAGGCTTACGTCTAATTTTTTGCTTGTAGTGTCATCTCTCAATCCTCTATTTTAGTACTTGGGACACATGACGAAATGAGATGATAAGAGTTACGATTTCCAAATAAAAAATTTCGCGTCATCTGTGATGTGGTCCATCCAAGATCTATTTTCATCGAAGGTGAATGTTGACCGTATTGTTCGATAAATATTCCCATTTTTTCTTAGATTGTAGTTTGTGTTCTTTCGCTTCCGAAATTGTAACTCCTTTGTTTATGTCCATTTTGACCCTGTCGTTGGTCAAAATGCTTTTTGTAGTTTGGGTGTCAGTAAGGAGTTCTTGTTGCTTGTTTTTCTGCTAGATTGACTTCCTTTTGAACTATGATGGGAACTAAATTTGTATTCTCTTCTTCTTCCTTAACTGCAAGTAGTTTTCTAGATAGTCTGGATGCTTCCTTCTAGATTTAAACTAATTTGTTCTATAAAAGATTATTATTATTCTAAATCTCCTCAAACCTTTCGTCTTGCGACTGTTTGTATTGTTTTAACTTCTTGATTTGTTCATTTAGTTCTTGATTAACCATCTTCAGGGAGGAATCTTCTTCGTCTTTTCCTCGTAATTTTTGCTGGAGATCTTGAATCTTTGCTTCTAACTTTTTATTGCATTGTGTTTTATCCTTCGTCTTCTTGATTTGAAGCAACAATTTCTAATTATGATATCTTAGACAATATATCTCTTCATTTTGTTCTTGTATGTCCTTGTCAAAATTGTTTATCGCAATTTCAAATTGCTTAGTTTGTTTGGTGGACTCCCGAATATGATCTTTCAATTTGGTATTTATTAAATTACTAAAATACTTCTCTTTGTTTTTTTTGAATTTGTAATTTTTTATTGTTTTCCTTGTAGTATCCTAATTCACTTTCAAGTTTCTATGATTGCAACTGTGAGTTGTTTTGTTCGTCTTTCATAATAAAATATTTATCACATATTGGACAGGAGTGATTGCCATTCTTAAAAAATGTCAAATATTGGAATTCCATTTCGTAATAAGGACACTTAGTCCAAATTTGGATTTATATATTGAATCCATATTTCTTCAATAATTACAAAATGCTTCAATAACTTCCTTCAGTGACTTCCTTTTTTTTCAATTATAATAATAATTATATTATTATTATTATTATTTAAAGAAATCTTTTGACTTTGGAATTTTAAAACAATAATACTATTTAATTGATTTGATTTATTATTATTATTTTTAAATTGGGTGTGGGATTGCACGTGGACTCATGGGTGTTGTGTGGAAATGGATGTGGGTCGTCACAAGGGTTTGTGAGGTGGCGTGGGAAGAATGTGGAGTGGCAGCAAATGAGTGATGGCACTAGTGTTGACCAGGCGAAGGAAGTGGATGGCGCAATAAAGTGATAGAGAGCAGAGGTGGATTGAGGAGGGAGCCTAGGAGATGGTCGTCGCGGGTTTAGAGGAGATAGTTGCAATGTGGAGCCTAGAGCTTGGCGTGCAGGAGGGAGGAAGTGCATCCTGTGGAGAGGTTGTGGCACGGGGGTGGCGCATGAGTAGGCGATGACATAGAGGTGGGATCGACGTATGGGGAGGTGTGTAGAGAGTAGTTTGGGGTTGGGCATTGAAGAGCGCAAGGAGGTAGGGCGTGCGTGGAAGGGGTGCGGGAGCAGGAGGGAGGGTGACCGAGATGAGGATACAAGAAGAAGAAGAGGAGGTTAGGGTTGGCGTGGTGGTGGGAGGAGCAGGGAATGCGGGAGCATGTGGAGGAGGGTGGGGAGCAACCATAGGAGCGAGGAACAAGGGAGAAAGGTCATAAGAGCAGGAGGATGTCCCAGGGAGGAAGTGTGTGTGAGCAAGTGGGAGAGGGATGACGACAAACAACGGGAGGGGTAGGCCAATGAAATGGACGCAGGTCCAAAGAGAGGTGGAAAAGAACGGGGAAGGGCACGGATGACATATGTGGACAAGGTGGAAGTGACAAAAGTCTGGGATCGTAACAATGATGGAGGTGTGATGAGGATTGGAGCGACACTGATTGATTTTTTTTTAATTTAATTTTCCACTAGAGTTATGATTTAGGACTCTTCTTCAATCCAATTTCGCAGCTGAATAATTTTTCTCCATATAATTTCTTATCTTTACATGGCCAAAATCCAGTATTGGACAAGGACCAAGTATTTGAGAGAATCTCTAAATTAATGGTGTGGCCAACAACCTGGATCAAAATGGCTCTGATACCACTAAGGCAGAGAAAAAAATGACATGAGCGTTGATGCAGAGAAAAAATGACATGAAGGTTTGATAAATAAATATATCTGTATAAAATAATGTCTGATTTTAGTACTTGCAACACATGACGAAATGAGACTATACAAGTTACAAATTCCAAAGAAAAATGTCGCATTGTTTGTGATGTGGCCCATCTGAGATCTATTTTCATAGGAGGTGATTGTTGATCATCTTGTTGGATAAATCTTCCAATTTTTTGCTTAGGTTGTAGATTTGTGTTCTTTCGCTTCTGAATTTATAACTTGTTTGTTTATGTTCATTTTGACCCTGTCGTTGGTCAAAATGCTTTTTGTAGTTTGGGTGTCGGTAAGGAGTTCTTGTTGTTTGTTGTTATGCTATATTGACTTCCTTTTGAACTATGATGGGAACCAAATTTGTATTCACTTCTTCTTTCTCAACTGCAATTAGTTTTCCAGATAGTCTGGATGCTTCCTTCTGGATTTGACTAATTTGTTATCTAATAGATTATTATGATTATGAATCTCCTCAAACCTTTCGTCGTGCGACTATTTGTACTCCCTTAACTTCTCGATTTGTTCATCCAGTTCTTGATTAACCTTCTTAAGGGAGGAATTTTACTCATATTTTCCTCGTAATTTTTGTTGGAGATCTTGAATATTTGCTTCTAACTTTTGATTGCATCGTGTTTTATCCTTTGTCTTCTTGATTTGAAGCAATAACTTATGATTATGATCTCTTAGATGAGAGATCTCTTCATTTCGTTCTTGTATGTCTTTGTTGAATTTGTTTCTCACAATTTAAAATTCCTTAGTTTGTTTAGTGGACTCCCAAATTCCTTAGAATTTGTTGACACCAATCAAGCGTAGATATCTGGACAACTAAAGGTGACGCTAGAGAGATTTGAGCAATTGATTAGAAATGAGCCACTGAAATAGGTTAGTAAGCTTAAAGATTTTTTTAAAAGTTGCTTAGCACTAATGCATGATAGAGATGCTGTCGTAAAATTGACAGCACTCATAGAAGAAACTCCAAAAGACATGCGACATGAAAAAAGAGTTAATCATGTCAGGGAAAGATTAAAAACTGGTCGTAAACTGCGAATGACTACGTAGATAGGATATTATGATATGGACTATATCATTTTAGACCTAGGATCTGATGTCAATATATTGACTAGACAGACATCGGAACGAATGAATAAGTCGCAACTAGATTGGTCTCCCATCCAGTTGAGGGTAGCGAATCAATCGAAGGTTCTACCCATTGGTCGACGGACTCAAGTACCTGTAGAAGTAGAAGACCCGAGGACATATGCAGACTTTGAGGACATATGCAGACTTTGAAGCAATCGACATTGTCGATGATACAAACCCATATCCTGCACTTTTGGGGATTGATTGGGCGATAGATAATTGAACCATAATTAATTTTAAGAAATCAATCTTGTCATTTGAAGATTTTGAGATAAGGGTGGTCGCACCAATTGATCTGCTTGAAGGGTAGAGATATGTCGAGCCAGTGAACAGTGAAGGTCAAGGTAATTACTTGGACGAGCTATATAATATCATGTCTTCAAGATACAATTATATAAATCCAACAACTGATGGAAATCTAAGTTGGTGGAGTGTAAGCTCTTGCACATTCGATTCAGGCGACGCATTAGAAAATTGGCAGAACCGGCTACATGAAGTTTCCATGCGAAGATGCGCAAGAATTACAAGATTTGTGTGACGGGTAGGAGCTGAGGCAAGTGAGATACCTACATATAAAGGTTTACCTAACCTTGCATCTTTTCTGATAGAATTTGAAGCAAATGTTACAAAATTGCAGCGATTGTCCTCCTTGGACTTTGTGCTGAAAGCTATGATCGCTAAATGGTGGGGTACACATAAACAATCTATCTATGAATGGCCGGAGTGTAGAAGACTGTTGGAGATTAGATTTGGAGAAGAGATCAGTTATATTGGTCGGAAGTATACATGATTGACAAATCCTATTGAACATATTGAGCATTATCACACAATATGGCAAGAGTATCTGTGATAAGAATGGGTTCATAGATTCATACACACATTGGAGATGTTACTAAGGAATTGGTATACATCAGTGGAGCTGTGATGACGAACACTCGAGTGGGAGGAGTTAGCTATAAGCTTCACCCATACATTTGAGTTTGAAAGTGAACACCCAACAATTGATCTTGCGCTACAAATAATGAAGGACAATATATTTGAAGAAATCCCTTTCACAACCACAAATTTCCATCAATGTAGCACGACGGTCCACCATTGGATGGAATGTTACAATGTCACGGGAGAACCGGATGATGATGATCCGCTTGATATAAAAATAACTGAGCTAGAAGGTATGCATGCAGTGGTAGTCGTTGGCATTTCCAGTGACCAATTCCTAAGTCCACTTGAGATTAAGAAAGTAAATATTGGCTCGCCTGAAAATTCAAAGTTCACCAATATTGGATATTATTGGGATGATGAGACTGTGGGGAAGATCACCAACTTGTTGCATGAGTTTCAACATCTGTTCCCTACCAAATTTTCAAAAATGAAAGGAATAGTTAGCAACCTCGGGAAATGAAGATACCTTTGAGGCCCGATGCAAAACCTGTCAAGTAGCAACCATACAAATTAAATCCGTAGTACAAAGAAAAGGTTAAGGATGAATTGGACTGAATGATAGAGGCAGGTGTTATAAAACCTATCAAAAAATCAGAATGGATTAGCCCAATTGTAGTACATGAAAAGAAAACCTCAGGTGAAGTGAGAATTTGTGTCGACCTGAGAAAATTGAATGATTCTTGTTTGCATGATATGTTTCCAACTCTATTTACAGATGAGGAATTGGAGAATGTCAGAGGACAAGAGATGTAATCTTTCACTGATGGATTTTATGGTTACCATCATATTAGAATTGCGAAGGAGGATCGGCACAAGACTACCTTTGAGATGGAGTGGGGATGTTTCCAGTAAACGATAATGCCCTTTGACTTAAGAATGCGCCTACGATTTTTTCCAGAATTGTGGTTGTTGCCTTTAGATACTTTATACACAAATTTCTTCAAGTATACTTTGATGATTGGACAATATTTGGCCTTGTAAAAGACCATATAGAGAGCCTGAGAATGATTTTAGAACGCTGTCACCAGTATGAAATTTCCCTGAATTTTAAGAAATGTATTTTTTGTGCACCTTTTGGAGCTTTGTTGGGCCATGTGGTCTGTCGTGATGGAATTTTGGTTGATCCAACCAAAGTTGTGATCATTCCTCGATCTACCACCACATACTATAGTTAAACAATTAAAAGCAACATTAGGACACACTTGATACTACAGGAAGTTTATCAAAGGATATGCGGAGGTGACTGCTTCGATGGAAAAACTGTTGAAAAAAGATACTAAGTTTCAGTGGACAACATATTGTCAATAAAGTCTGGATAAGATGAAGAACGAAAATGGCTACTACGCCAATACTTGTGTTTCCATACTAGGAAAAACAGTTCCATGTTGATGTCGACACATCGTCTGTTGCATCGACGTTGTACTAACGCAGCCTGGTGAAGGATGGATTGATCATCCCATTTCCTTTGATAGCAGGAAGTTGTCTACTGTAGAGAAGAATTATACCACGACAGAGAGAGAAGGGATAGTGATGGTATATGCATTTCAGAAATTTAGACATTATTTACTATGAGGACTTTTTAAGATGTATACTAACCATTTTGCATTGAAAGACTTAGTCAATAAGCGAGTGTTGGGGGGGAAGATCTGTCTGTGGCTTCTCCTCTTCTGGGAATCTGATTTTGAGATAATTGTTAAACCTGGTCGGTTGAATTTGGGGCCAGGTCATCTTTCAAGGATTGAAAGTGGAGAAGAAGCTACTAGTATGAAAGATAATCTTTCTGATGCGCAAATATTTGTGATAACCATGTTTAATGATGAGTATAAAGTTATCATACATCTTCTGAGTTCGGGTTATGCGCCAACTAAATTTTCCATTACATAGAAGTAATAATTGGTGGTGCGAGCTGCAGATTTCTAGTTGATCGTTGGACACTTGTATAAAATGGATCTTGATGAGATACTTCGGTGTTGCATTTTGGAGCATGAGCGCCCGATCATATAAAGTGAAGCACATGCTAGTGTCGCAGGAGCCCACTATGTAGGAAAAGGTACGGTGCACAAGATTTCGCAAGCAAGATTATGGTGGCCCACCATGCATGTGGACGCTCAGGATTATTGTCGTAGCTGCGATGTCCGTCAAAGAACTAGAAATACATCCTGGAGAGATGAAATGCCATCGGTACCGCAGATAACATTATAGGCATTTGATAAATGGGTTGTTGATTTCATAGGACCTATTAGTCCAGTAGGAAAGCACACAGGAGCACAATATATTACTACTGCGACTGATTACCTGACCAAATGGGCAAAAGCAATACCAATAAAGGACTTTACTTTTGTGACTATTGTGAAGTTTCTATTTGAAAATGTTGTGACAAGGTTTGAGTGCCCAAAGATTTTAATCAACGATCAAGGTACGCATTTTGTTGATCAATTGATTGAGGAACTAATGAAGGAATTTCAGATACAACATAGAAGGACAACGTTGTATCACCCTCAAGCAAATGGAGATGTCGAAGCATTCAATAAGATTATGGAAAACACATTGAAAAAGGTTTGCAATGCGTGAAGAAATGAATGGGACCAGAAGATTTTCTGCAGTATTATGGGCATATTACATGACGTGTAAGAAGTTGATAGGTCAGACTCCATTTTGGTTGGTGTATGGGCAAGGAGTTGTCATGCCTATGGAGAACATTGTAGCGAGCTTAAGAGTTGCTGTGATCACTGAAATGGCAGATGTCGATGTTGTGGAAGACATGTTACTTCAACTAGTACAGTTGGAGGAAGAACATTTTCTTGCAGGATTCACCAAAACGTAGAAAAGCAAAAACAAAAGGTATGCCATGATCGACACATTAAGAGAAAGCAATTACAAGTTGGAGGACTTGTTATTATGTATTACAAGAAATTTTTCAAGCATCCAGGAAAGCTGAAAACACACTGGTTAGGACCATATATTTTCAAAGAGATCAATGATGGAGGAGTAGTGAAGCTAGAAAAATTAGATGGGACAAAGGTTAGAGTACTCGTTAATGGGAGTCAACTGAAACCATATTATGATAGTTGTGACTTGGTCGCATAATACTAATAATAATAATGAGCTTAAATTTATGATCGCTAACTGTTAGTCTACTGCGGTAAGAAGTGAAGTTTCATAGACTTGAGGTATGGCGAAGAAAACAAAAGGATAACACCAAGACACTTAGCGAGTCACATAAGAAAGGGACTCTTCTAAATGAAAGAATTAGGCCGCAAGTGACACGATCCTGGTGCAAGAATGAAGAGACTCACTGACATGACACCTGTCTATAATTAATTTGAAAATATCGAGAGAATCTGACAACATAATTTTAAAAGTCACTTCAGTCATAATTATAATGACGCCATAGTATAAAGGGGCAGCTCAGGTTGTATCGTCCACATGATGACTTGAAGAGGTGACACACGTGATGGGTCGTGTTTTCATTATTCCACTCTATGGCTACCCGTGTGAAGATTTGAAAAACTGAGCGAGTAGGTATTTTCCCTATTTTCCCTCGCTTTTAACTAAGTCTGATATATTGCAGCAACGAGTTGTTGGTTGCTACACTTAAGGATGAAGTAAAATTATTGTAAAACTATGTTACTTTCATGGTTACTTTCCCTCGTGGGATCCACAATTGAAGCTGTGATACCTGTCATGGTTGAGGAAAATGTTGTCGGATATGTTCCACCATAAGTAGGGAAGCGATTGAAACCTAACCTAGTTCTAGTCCTCCCTGCCCTGACGATATGAACCGCTATACCAGGGTTGACAATAAGGAAGCATTCTGGTCACCACAAGAGCAAGACTATCTCAGCATTGCTGAGAAAGAACAAAGAAGTGTCGGCTAGAATTCAAGGCCCAAAGGACATCCCACTGAAGCCGCCGGATAGAGTTGTGGAACAATTCGCCAGAGTGCATAGTATCCATTTCTAGAGCTCGTCGGTCTGAACTATTGTTCCAATAATGAAAAATAAAGACAAAGGCCACCATCATCACCATCATCTATACAAAAAGCTCAAGACATACTAGGTGATGATGCTTTCAAGAAAAAGATGAACTAATAGATTCCAATGAGGGAAAGTAAAACGTTGATGAGATGGTGGACTTTACCAGCAACAGAGAAAAGAAAACGCCTAGAAACTGAGCTGCCTTGCCAATTGTGGCAATCTCTAAGGTTTATACTGATATTGCATACTCATACAATGATGACGAAGAGGAAGGAAAAAGCTGGGATGAGTTGGTAGCTGAAGCTGGAAATGCATACAAGAAGAATTAGTGATGTTGATGAGATTTCCCATCTTATTCGCCCTACTGTTATGAAATAGTAACTTTATCCAATAGAATAAAGAACCAAAGTGGTAGGAGAAGTTTAAAAGAACATACAAGAAAGAAGGCAAGTGGCAATGGAAGCTATGAAGAAGATCAAAGAAGCGAAAGTAGTATGTGCTAATGTTGTCGACCAACTCTCTCAAGATTGGTAGTGCTCATAGATGATTCAAAGTTAGAGAAAGTCGCAGAGGAGCTGCGCATAGCTGAGGTAGAGGTAAATCAACTGAAAATTGTGATGAAGCAGTTGCCCTTAGCAGAGAGAATTGCTAAGGCAATGGAGATGAAGAAATTGCAGCAGCAGGTTAACACGCTGTGCACGCAACAACAAGAAATAACATAGAAGGTTGCAGAGTTAGAGGCTAAAGCTGAAATAATTATAGGTATTCTTTAGCCTTTACATCAGAAAGTGCCCGAAGCAGCCGCATCAGTAGAGAAGGTAATGTTGGAACATTTCAGTTCCGACCTTATGGAACAATTAAAGAAAACTGAGGAAGAAGTGCGGCTAGAAGCAGAGAAAGTCTCAAAAATCTTGGAAGATTTTCACAATATATCCAATACAAGTAAATAAATGGAGGGATAGCTTTGTGTGGCTCGGGATGAGCCACATGTGAGTGTTAGGGGCTTGTTGGGCCTAGGGAAAGGAAAGTATTCACTTAGAATTCTGCTTAAGTATGAAAAGACGCGACATAAATAAGAGCAAGGAGCTACGACAGAAGAAATGAAGAGCAGATGAAGGAAAATAAGGCAAATGATGTGCGATAGAAGCAGAGAAAGAAGGAGGAGGTAAGTAAAGAAGTAGTTCAAAAAGAAACTGTGAAATTTGCGACAACAGGAAGATGCGCGACAGAAGGAAGGAATGTGACAAGGAAAGGTGTGATGAAATAACAGTACCAGAATGTGTGCAGTATAACAGTTGGAAAAGGACAATAGGGTATAATGGCTGGAAAAGGACAGAAGGGCATAACGACCAGAAAGAGACAATTGGGAAGATCGTGGGTACAAGGTTGGCTAGAGTCGGCCGAAGTCGCACATAAGAAGGTATCTCTGTAAGCAGGCAGTTAGTGGCTATTGTCATGTGTCGTTAGAATAGGAAAGACAACCTGTTGGCTGAATGTAGAAAGTCGGCTGAGAAAGCTACAACTAGAGAGTCTGTAAAGAGTCTATAAAATGAGGAACCCAAGTGGTATGCGGGTTAGCTCCTCTATAGCTTATCTGCTGTAAACTCTTGGTTGTTAGTTATGGTCACTGTTGTGGTAGTGGTATATCTGGTAGTTTTGTTGACTGTATAAGAGTTGAAGAATCTGTTGCTGAGTGTGCAAAAGTGTAGAAGAAGTAGAGTCGATCCAGGCTGTGTGCAGATCGTTAGTAGAGTCAAGTAGGGAAGGAGTAGAAGGGAAGATAAGAGAGCATGAGAGGAATAAAGAGTTTGTATAGATAAAGAAGAAGATTTAGAACAAAGTCTGCAACTTATTGCGTAGACAAAAGGTGCATAAATTTCTCATGCCAGATGAAGAGCACCTTTGTGGTTTTTTCCAGGATGGGTTTCCACATTAACTACTGTGTCGAATGTAGGAATAATGAATGTGTTTAAGATGCATGTATATATGTTGCTATGAGTGAATGCCAAAGTATTTTATTGAAAAGCGTATGGTTATGTATGTCGCACTGTCATTATGTATGTGTGAATGTACTTAGGCTGCATTGGGTTATTGATATAATACTTGAACAAG
This sequence comes from Pseudotsuga menziesii, assembly GCA_001517045.1. Taxonomy (NCBI): domain Eukaryota; kingdom Viridiplantae; phylum Streptophyta; class Pinopsida; order Pinales; family Pinaceae; genus Pseudotsuga; species Pseudotsuga menziesii. The sequence continues at coordinate 13,740 of LPNX011220297.1, forward strand.
GAGCAATCATGTCACAACTTGGATGTTTAGACATAGTGACACAAACCCCACCCATCAAGCCTGGTTGAGCGCCTTGCCAAGGGACATGAAATCCCCACCCAACTACGGAAACTGGGTTCTGGCGGTTACCCAATAAAGGAAAGATATCTTAGGTGAGAATGTATCTGCGCCGCAGTTGCTGCCGATTGAGCCTTGATCTGTCGGGCCAATATCTTAGCCTTTGTTGCGCTAAGCAGAAGGGACTAAACCTGGGTCGAAGGGAAGCAAGATAAAGCCAACTTTCTTTCCTTGTAGTATTCTAATTTGCTTTCAAGTATCTATGATTGCAACTGTGAGTTACTTTGTTCGTCTTTCATAATAAAATATTTACCACATATTGGACAAGAGCGATTGCCATTCCTAAAAAATGTCGGATATTGGAATTCCATTTCGCAATAGTCCAAAATTTGGATTTATATATTGTATCCATGTTTCTTTAATAATTACAAAATGCTTCAATAACTTCCTTTAATGACTTTTTTTTTTAATTATAATAATAATAATATTATTATTATTATTTTAAGAAATATTTTGACATTGGAAATTTAAAACAATAATATTATAATAATAATACTATTATAATTGATTTGATTTTTTATTTACTTTTTACAAATTGTATGTGGGATTTCGTGTGGACTCATAGGTGTTGCATGGAAATGGATGTGGGCCGTCACGAGGGAACGTGAGGCGGCATGTGAAGAGCGTGGAGTGATAAGGAGTGGCAACAAGTGAGTGATGGCACCAGTGTTGACCAGAGGAAGTGGATGGCGCAGAAAATGAGTAGAGAGCGGAGGTAGATTGAGCAGCGATCTTGGGAGCAGGTTTCGCGGAGACAAGGTTGCGATGTGGAGTCGAATGCTTGGCATGTAGGAGGGATGAAGTGCATCCTGTGGAGAGGTTGTGGCACGGGGGTGGCGCAGGAGAGAGCAGGTAGGCGACGACGTAGAGGTGGACACGACATATGGGGAGGTGTGTAGAGAGCAGGTTGGGGTTGGGCGTTGAAGAGCACATGGAGGTGAGGAGGTAGGGCGTGCGTGGAAGAGGTGCGAGAGCAGGAGCGCAAGGTGGAAGGGAGACTGAGATGAGGATGCGACGAGAAGAAGAGGAGGCTAGGGCTAGCGTGGCGGCGGGAGGAGCAGGGAATGTAGTAGCAGGCCGAGGAGGGTGGAGAGGAACCATATGAGCGAGGAACAAGGGAGAAAGGGTGTAGGAGCAAGAGGCCGTCCTCGGGAGGAAGTGTGTGTGGGAAAGTGGGATAAGGATGGCGGCAGACAATGGGAGGTGTAGGCCGACGAGATGGATGCAGGTCCAAAGAGAGGTGGAAAAGGATGGGGAAGGGAGTGGGTGACATATGTGGACAAAGCGGAAGTGGAAGAAGTCGGGGAGTGTAACAATGATCGAGGCGCGATGGATATTTGAGTGGCACTGAATGCTTTTTTTTTTTAAATTTAATTTTCCACTAGAGTTCTGATTTAGGACTCTTCTTCAATCCTATTTTGCAGCCGAATGATTTTTCTCCATGTAATTTCTGATTTCTACGTGGCCAAAAGACACTATTGGTCAACGAGCAAGTGTTTAAGAGAATCTATGAATGAATGGTGTGGTCAATAAACTGGATCATAATAGCTTTGATACCACGAGCGTTGGTGCAAAGAAAAAATGACATGAGTGTTTAATAAATAAATATATTTGTATAAAATAATGTTTGATTTTTTTGCTTGTAGTGTTATCTCTCGATCCTTTACTTTAGTACGTGCGGCACATGACAAAATGAGACGATACGAGTTACAAATTCCAAAGAAAAAATGTTGCATTGTCTGTGATGTGGTCCATCCGAGATATATTGTCATTGGAGGTGATTGTTGATCGTCTTGTTGGATAAATCTTCCCATTTTTTGCTTAGGCTGTAGATTTTGTGTTCTTTCGCTTTTGAATTTATAACTCATTTGTTTATGTTCATTTTTACCTTGTTGTTGGTCAAAATGCTTTATGTAGTTTGGGTGTCGGTAAGGAGTTCTTGTTGCTTGTTTTTCTGCTAGATTGACTTCCTTTTGAACTGTGACATGAACCAAATTTGTATTCGCTTCTTCTTACTCAATTGCAAATAGTTTTTTGAATAGTCGGGATGCTTCCTTCTGGATTTTAACTAATTTGTTCTCTAATAGATTATTAATATTTTAAATCTCTTCAAACCTTTCGTCTTGCGACTTTTTGTACTCTTGATTAACCTTTTTCAGGGAGGAATTTTCTTTGTCTTTTCCTTGTAATTTTTGCTAGAGATATTGAATCTCCGCTTCTAACTTTTGATTGCATTGTGTTTTATCTTTCCTCTACTTGATTTGAAGCAACAATTTCTGATAATGATCTCTTGGACAAGAGATCTCTTCATTTCGTTCTTATATGTCCTTGTCGAATTTGTTTCTCCCAATTTCAGGTTCCTTAGTTTGTTTGGCAGACTCCCAAATATCTTTCAATTTGGTATTTATCAAATTACTAAAATAATTCTCTTTGTTATTTTGAATTTGTAATTTTTTATTATTTTCCTTCTAGTATCCTAATTCACTTTTAAGTTTCTGTGATTGCAATTGTGAGTTACTTTGTTCATCTTTCATAATAAAATATTTACCACATATTGGAAAGGAGCGATTGCCATTCTTAAAAAATGTCGGATATTGGAATTCCATTTCGCAATAAAGACACTTAGTCCAAAATTTGGATTTATATATTGAATCCACATTTCTTCAATAATTACAAAATGCTTCAATAACTTCCTTCAATGACTTCCTTTTTTTTTAGTTATAATAATAATAGTATTATTTGTTAAATTATTGTAACTTCGGAAGATATTCCAAGATGTATTGTATTCCTCCTTCGGGAGATGAGTTTGGTCTTGTTAGTGTCATTGAAAGAAGCAATGTAAACCTCTAAATGTAAGTCGGGTCAATAGTACCCACGTGTCAATATAATAAATGTTAGTTTGTGGTGTCAAGTTTCCAAGTGGGCCTAGTGAGTTAGAGAAGTCTGCCCTGCTAGGTTAGTAGTCAAGTCAACTGAAGAATGTAAACAGGGAGGCGCTCCTCTCTATTTGGACACACTCACTCAAGCTGTCTTAGCAAGAGAGAGAAGGTTTAGTGCGCCAGAAAGAAGAGAGCAGTTGTTGTCTGGGTTTTAGACTGCACTAGTTGAGTTCTATACCAAGGAAGTTTTGCGGGGTTTTCTCCTGTGTGGTTTCCTCGAGGAAAATCTTTGTGTTCTTGTGTTCTTATGTTTCTGTGCATGTTGTTCTTTCAATGATATTTTTGTGACTAATTATTTTAAGATATTATCTAAGCAATTTAAGAAAAATCAACATGGTATCAGAGCCACCCTGAAAGTAAGCACTGCACAACTAGGGTTCGCTGTTCTGAATAAATCCCTCGACAAATCAAACAGAAAAGAGGGCTCTCACAACTCGCCTCTGAAGAGAGAATCTTTCTGTGGAGACTTAACTGAATTCCAAGAATTTTCAATTTTGGACATGTTACTACTGTCGGGACAAACTAGGGTTTGAATTTTACTAAGGTTTCATCATCAATATCAGAAAAAGGAAGATACAGTCTACCTCACCTCAGGAAGGCGCATATTTTCCACTATTCAGCTCCACCTGTGATCCCAACTGCAAAATTAGGGTTTTTGCTGCAAACCCTAAGACATCAAGAAGAAGGTCAGTTAGGAGATACTTTCTCCAAGTAATTATCTTTCCATCTTTTTCCATTTGAGGTTCTATGTTTTCTAAAGATGACAAAGAATACCAAGCTAAATGAAAAGCTTGAAGGGGCTGAAAACTTCAGAGCATGGAAGTATAAGATCATGTTCATCCTCCAAGAGAATGATCTAGACAAGTTTGTGAAAGAGGAAGTGAAAGAACCAGAAGGAGATGAAGCCAAATCCAAACACAAGAAGGATATGATCATAGCTAAAAGAATAAGTGTTGATTCCATCAAAGATAACATGATTACTCAAGTATCATATATGGAGACTCCAAAAGAAATGTTTGATTCCTTATCAGGACTATTTGAAGGAAGAAACATTAATAGGAAGATGACCCTGAGGAATCAACTCAAAAGTGTAAATGCTCAAAAGTAAGAGACTATGCAATCTTACTTTACAAGAGCAGCTCAAATAAAGGATTAAATAGAAGCCATTGGTGACGTGGTTGAAGAAGCAAAAATTGTAATGACAACTTTGAATGGCCTTCCAATAGATTGGGAAGCCTTTATCCAAGGAATTTGCTCAAGAAGGAAACTAACCAAATTCCAGAAGTTATGGGAAGAACGTGTCCAAGAAGAAGAGACGATACCATCCAGAGAAGAAAAGCTAAATGACAATGATGATCAATCCTTGACTTCCCACACCAAAAGCAAAAGGAAGAGCCATAACCATCCTCCAAAGACTCAATGGTTTAAAAGACCCAAGAGAGACTTCTGAAATTTTGAGTGCTTCACTTGCCACAAGTTAGGACACATTGCCATTAACTATCCCATGAAAGCAGAAAGACTCAAGAAGATGAGAAGGTTTTAGGTCTATGTTGTTGAAGACAATGATCGAGAAGTAGAAGAGGAAGCAAAGAAAGATGAAGACTCTAGTGAAGAATATGTTTTTATCTCTACTCTAACTGGATTAGTCTCACTAGGAAATGATACCTGGTTGATTGATAGTGGTGCCTCCAAGCACATGACTGGTTTCAAGGAGTCACTCTCATGCCTTGAACAAAAGGAATCCCCACACAAAGTGATGCTTGGAGATGATTCCCAATATCCCATTAAAGGAGTAGGAGAAGCATCCTATAAATTGGATTATGGAAAGCCTATGAAAATGAAGGATGTCCTATATGTCCTGGGACTAAAGAAGAATCTTCTTTCCATTTCAGCCTTAGATAAGAAAGGCTTCAGAGTTGCCTTTGTGGATGGAAAAGTCCTCATGTGGACCAAAGGGAAGACTATCAATGATGCAGTAGAGATTAGAGTTGAAGAAGGAGGACTCTACAAATTGAAGGGACACACAAATTCTGCATTAGCGACCAATACCATTAACCCATGTGAGCTATGGCACATAAGGCTTGCTCATGTTCACTACAAATCCCTTCCAATTGTAAGCAAGGTGGTAACTGGTTTAACGAAAATTCAGATAGAACATGAAGGAGTGTGCAAAGGACGCACACAAGGGAAGAATACTAAGAATCCCTTTCCAAAAAGTGATAGTAAGGCAAAAGGGATCTTAGATATTATTCACTCAGATATCTACAGGCTAATGCAAACTACTTCATTAAGTGGGTACTCTTAATATGCATATTTCATTGATGACTACTCCATAAACACTTGGATATACTTCTTAAAAAAGAAGTATGAAGTGTTTGAAAGATACAAAGTGTTTAAGGTCCTAGTAGAAAACCTTTATGAGAAGAAAATAAAGATTCTGAGGTCATATAATGGTGGAGAGTTTACTTCAAATGAATTCTATGATTTCTATACAGAAGTAGGGATTAAGAGGGAGCTCACCATTCCCTACAATCCACAACAAAATGGTGTGGTGGAAAGAAAGAACAGATCTATCATGGAAGCTGTGAAAGCTATGATACATGATTAAGATCTCCCAATGTACATGTGGGAAGAAGCAGCAAGAACAACAGTATATGCACAGAACAAAATTTCTCACAGTGCCCTTGGGAACAAAACTCTAGAAGAAATGTTTTCTGAAGAAAAACCAGAGGTAAGTCATTTAAAGATATTTGGTTGTCATGTTTACATTCATATTCCCAAGGAGAAAAGATCAAAGTTAGATCCTTCAAGAAATAATGGATTGTTTGTAGGATATAATGAACAATCAAAAGCTTATTGAATATATATCCCAGGATACTGTCAAATTGAACTTAGCAAATATGTTACATTTAATGAAGATACATCATTCATAAAATCAAGAAAAGACAAGGAAGATGAAGAGGAGCATGAAAATCCTAAAACTGTTGAGGGTCCTAAAGAAGTCAGAAACAAAGAAGAAGTCCATATACCTGAAGAGCATGATATGACAGATCCCCAACTACCTGAACATTTACCAAATTAATTGATTTCTCGAGAGAGAAAACCTGCCTGGGCTTGTGAAGTAATTGAAAAAGCAAAAAGACATGGTTCTCCTGAAGGAGCCATCCGAGAGAGGAAGAATCCAAAGTTATATCTCAGTTATATGGCCTTGATGTGTGATCTAGTTTATAACGAACCAACCTGTTTTGAAGAGGCAATAAAACAAAAAGAGTGGGTTGATGTAATGGTCGAGGAATACCAATGCATTATAAAGAATGATGTGTGGGAAGTAGTACATAGAGCAAAGGACAAGTCAGTGGTATCCTCGAAGTGGATATTCAAAACTAAACACTCAGCAGATGAAAGTATAGAAAAATACAAGGCAATATTTGTAACCCGAGGATTCTCGCAAAAACAGGGAATTGATTATGAAGAAACATTTTCTATAGTAGCTAGATACGCCTCAATAAGAACCACCCTTGCCTTGGTATCCAAGATGAAGTGGAAGCTACATCAAATGGATGTGAAGACAACATTTCTAAATGGCTTGATTGAAGAAGAAGTATATATCGAACAATCGCAAGGATTCGAGATTAATGATCAGAAGACTCATGTATACCGACTAAAGAAAGCATTGTATGGATTAAAGAAAGTACCTATAGCATGGTATGGAAGGATCGATGGATTCCTGATGAGCTTAGGATTTACTAAAAGTAAAGTAGACTCCAACCTCTACTAAAAGGTTGATGAGGATGGAATTTTAATTTTTTTGCTATATGTAGATGATCTATGTTTGGCAGGAGAAGATAAGTTGATTATCGAATCTAAGAAGAGGCTTGCCGCAAACTTCAAAATGAAATATCTTGGAATGATGCACTACTTTCTAGGTCTTGAAGTATGGCACTATCCATATGATATTTTTCTAAACCAAGGAAAATATATTGTTCAAATCTTAAAAAGATTTGGAATGCTAGATTGTAAAGCTATGACTACTTTGATGACCACTAGTTTTGTTGGACTCTATCTACTTCTTGTTTCGACCTGCGGTTCAATCACTCAACATAATACCAACATGACACCTCAAGACATCAGCCTGATAGAGCAAGCTCAGTCTCTAACATCCGCAAAGCAAGTGCAGTCTGACCCGAGATATCTTAATGGGTAACTACCAGAACCATGTTTCCTCCGTTGGCGAGGGATTATAGTCCCTTGGCGCGCGGCCAAGGATCTCGACAAAGATGATGGGATGGAGTCTTTCACTCTATGACAACAACACAACTACATGCGACAGTTCACCTACGTGACTAAACAATGTCTGTAGGCCTTAATGACTGGCGCAAGGATGCGACACAACCAACCCCTTACACTCTACAGACAAAGCATGACTTATATTTATATTTAGCTGACTAACCATGAACTAATACACATCAGTTTAACAATACTTTAATCAGTCATACATTCATATTACGACATTCATATAACACAACTATAACTGTAATAGTGCAATATAAGCAAACATTCACATAAACTTTCACCATTCAACAACATTCATCCATACAACATTTGAAATAACGTGGAAACCCATCTGGGAAAAAACACCAAGGTGCTCTTCATCTGGGATGAGAAATGGATATAGCACCTTGCAGCCTGCAAATTGCAGACTATTCTTAAGATATGTCTTTTTGACTCAATCTTCTTGCTCTCATGCTCTCTGGTTTATTCTTTATGTACTCCTACTGATACACACACAACTTGGATCGACTCTTCTACTCTACTAGCGGTCAGCGCAGACAACTGCAAGATCCATGACTCAACAACATTCTAATTCTATTGCCTATCCCACTTACTGAACTCACATAACCGTCTGGACCCTCCGAACCCTTATACAAAGTGGGTTTATGCTACTTATAGTATCTACAAGACCACACAGGTTGACTGAGTACAACTCAGTTATTACAGACTCAACAACTTATAAAATATATCTGTTACATAAATGTCGGCCCATACCTAGCCGTGAAAGTCCTGAAAGACATTAAGCATAGCTTTAACTAGCCACAAAACGTCTTTCAGCTTGCCTGGGTTGGTCAGAAATAGCCACAAACACTATCCTTCCATCTTCCGTTGGTTCATCCTTCCGTCGTCTTACTTGATTTCCGCATGTCCATCTTTAACTCTTCTACCTGCCTCTTCCATCAACTCGGATACACCCTCCTCATCGCCGCTTTCCTTTTTCTCTCCCTCTGCTATGCGCATGTTTTATCTTCCTGTGCCAGTTCCTTCATTCCCTTCTTGACCTGTTTTTACCTTGTCGCGCCTCCACTTTTCCTCTTTTGTTTGTGCGTCTGATTTATCCTTGTATACTTTTCCTTCTTTTCCTCTCTCTTCTCCTTGTATACTTTTCCTCAGCTTGTTTCACCAATTGCTCGACTCGGTCGGAACTGATGTGTTTCGACGGTCCTGCTTCTAGTGACTACGTAATATGCTGAATCTTCTACTGCAAAGGCATAATAAGCCCTGTCACTCGCACTACTTCCGACTAATATGTTTCCACCTCCTCATTCCTAGTGCGATCTCGGTCACACAAGGCTTGAGCTTCCTATTAAAGTTGTTTGATCTCTGCCATCTTAGTAACCTTTTCTTGCAGCGAGAGCTTCTTCATCTCTGCCTCTGCAGCGATGATTTTTTGATTAGTTTGCTCTGCATCCACCTTTATCTTCTCTCCCATCTCATCTTCCAGAAGTGCCTCCCATATAGTGGAAACAACTTCAACTTCCTTAGAGTAGAGATTTTCTCCATCACATATCTTCGCAACAGCCTCATACACTGCTTTATTGCGTTCTTCAAGCACCTCTGGAGGTGTGCTTGGTACCTGCCTAGATTGAAGCTCCTCAACCTGCTTCTTTAACTCCACTGCAATCTACGATAACCGAGCAACCTTAGCTATTGAATCTTCATCTTCCTGGCCTGCTTCTGGTGGGAACCCGACCACAACATCCTTAATGGTCTCAGCTAGTGCAACGTGGCTTTGCTCACGTGCCTTAATTTCTTATTTTTTTCCTTAAGGAGGGCCTTGGGCCCATCAATTTCTTACTCTTTTTATTTAAGGAGGGCCTTATGATCCTTCGCCGTCCTTTGCTGCTATGTTTCTTGATAGTCAACAACATTATCCCTCAGTCGTATTTTTGATGCGACTACCTTTTGTAATCCATAGACTTCACACTCAAGGACAACTTGGAGAAGTCGATCTACAGTGTGTCAAACTCCTTGACAACATCATTGAATGCATTCGTGTTCATTCCTGTTTCCAGTGTGCGCCCTTGGATCTGTACTTTGATCGATGACACTAGCTCTGGTGTGAATAATGGGATGCTGGGATCGACACCATATGTCTCAGCCTCAACATTGGCTTTGACCTTGTTAATGGCGTCTACCAACTTAGTATTTTGGTTCCCAACTTGATTAGTTATGCTTACCTACTGCATCTTCAAAACGATGAGGTTGTCCTTGGCGACCTTAGCTACATCATCTACTAGCATGTGAATATCCTCTTCAGTCAAGGTATATGTGTTAGCTATTTTTCTAGCTTTCCTCTTCTTGCATGCCGGCTCCCATCGTTGCCGTTGTGTTTTCCCTTGGGTCTCGACAATCTCCTGATTAGGTGTGCGCTTTGAATCACCATGATCAGAGCCACCATCACCACCATCATTATCTTCTTCTTCCTCTTCTTGCGACTGCTTATCTTAACTGTCACCTCCATCGTTTCTTTGGACATTTTCTTTACCATTGCCTTAGTTCACTGTTGGGTCTTCTTCGTGTTGTTCTTCAGGCATCGACTCTACCAGTGGGATGTGCCATTCATCCGACCACTCTTGAACAATTGAATCCACATCAACATCAGTGATCATGAACCCTACATTGTGCGCTTGTTTTGTTGGGTCGTTCTTCGGCTCCAAAATCATATTATGCACGCTAGCCGGGAAATTTATGAATGTCACATACCTATGCACTGTCCCTACGTGTATTCTGTGGGTTCGCTTGATAACTTCACGCAATGCCTCAGCGTGCAGAAAAAAATCGACGTTATTATCCGTCTGGCGGGCCTTGTTCTTCTTCCTCTCCCATAAGTTTTGATACTTTGCACCAAGGCAAAGTAGCGAGACATCCATTTGTTGGTAGTCCGACAGGTTGGACCATAGAATGAACAATACCAGGATGAGCAGCCAGGAGTAGTAGAATTTGTGATTAAGCTCCTCCTATGCCTGTTGTGCATCATCTCTCAGTTCTTTGAGCAGATACTACGACCAATTGAAAATCACTCCTTGTCCGCATAGTTCTGCAAGCTCTACTGCTCCAGCAGTAGATTGATTTGGCCTCATCTTGCGCAATAGTTTACAAGACAGGAGCTTTGCAGTGAATTGGACAATGGTATCCTCAATAGGGGCAATCAGAAATCCCATCCCCGTGCACTCAAGGTTATACTTCTACTTCATATTGGTGGTGTCTTTGTGGTTTAAATACGGCGTGGAGTCTTTTCATGTCATTGGCAGACCTGTGATTGAAGAAATGAGCTTGACGGTGACTAGGTATGGTTGATTGAGCCATAGGCATCCTCTATGGAAATGCGACATGAACAAAAATTCCAACAGTCCTGTGTTGGCAACGCAGTAGCCCACTGGATCGATACTAAGACTTGCGCTTGAGTCGATTTTCCCTGATTTGTAGTCATGTAGTTGCTTATTTTCAAGATAAATTGCAGGCGAGTGTCGGCATCTTCAAATGCCAACCTGGCAATCTTTGGCATTAGATTCATTATTAGGGGTACATCGTTAGGGATTCGAGGCGTGACTAAAAATGTGGATGCTTTCTTTGGGAGTGTCACCTCCTCCCCATCATCTCTCCTGGGTCGAACATAGTGTGGGAAGTCTTCTTCTTCCCTCCCAGCATTCACATCTCTGCTAGGTGGTGAGTCCTCATCCGTGAGGGCCTCCTCCTTTGGATCTTCCTCCATTGGTTCTTTACTAGGGTTGTCCACAATAGCCTTAGCTTTTCGTTTTTTGGTCATTTATGGCTGGGATGACTCTCCAGCTGCTCTTTCTCTAGCCTGTCTCTGAACTGGGTTTGGCACAAGGCGTGAACCAGGGGTTTAGATATTGGTAGGGGCGGTCGTAGGACTAGTTGTAGGGGTGGTCGCAGGACCAGTTGCAGGGGCAAGTTTCTTCCTTATTCGTGCCATCAAGTCAATTTCTGGTTGCTGGTCTGGTTGTTGTATCTCAGGTGATTCTATCTCTTCCTCAATTGGGAAACCTGAGATAACAATTGTGTCGGATAGCTCGCTCTCACTAGGGATCTCTGTTACCATGGGTGTCGGCTTACTCTGTGACAAGATTTGGCTCTGTAAACTCTCGGCTCTGGTTGTCTCTGCTCTCTGTGTGTGTGTAAAATATTGTTTAATGATGAAGCCTTGTATTTATACGTGCCTCTGTTTCCTTCAGTCGTCATGCGATGGGAGGTCGATGTCTAATCAATCACATGGGATTTTCGACCGACGTGTTCCTTCATTAACTCGATAGCTCGATCTGTGGGCTGTACCTATCACCACAGTTATGGCAATTATGCCGAGGACGGTCGATGGGACCAAAAAGCACGTCGTCTTTCTCCTCGTATCTTGTCAAATTTAGGACTCTTAGCTGTCATAACCGCCTCGATCTCTACCGAATATTCACACTTTAATGTTGGATAGCCTGGCATTTCCGCTTTTCCTTGTGCTTTCCATTTTTTCCTGCGTTTTCAGCTGGTTCCGCCACAGACGTGCGACATAACAATTTACGTCTTTTGGCCTTTTTTTTAATAATCCGCGCAGCACGATCCTATCCAGGCATGTCGCAACCATTGTATTAAGGCTTAATGCGACTGCCATTCACCATCCCTACGACATATGTTCCATCTAATTTCTATAGTTTTACTGCACCAACATCAGTGATGTGCGCGATCACATATGGTCCAAGCCAATGTGTCTTTAGCTTGCCTGGGTGTTTGAAAAACATGCTATCATATAACAACACAAGTCCTTTGACCTTGAATGGATTAAATCGAATATGGCGATCATGCCATGCTTTCTATCACTGCTTATCAACTATCTGATGGAATACTGCGATGAAGCGTTCTTTTTCCATTTGAACGAGCTGCGCCAATCTCTACTCGATAGCGTCGGTCATCTCTGGCAATGCAACAATCCGTAAGCTGGGAACGATGTATTCCATTGGCACAACAACTTCCTACCCATATACTCTTGAGATTCGTGTGTGCCCTGTCAGTCGCTTGCAAGTTGTGCGATAGGCCCATAACACAGCTGAGACTTTCTGATCCCAGTCATCTCGGAGCACATTGCATACCTTGGTCAATGCATTCTCCATAATCCTTTTGAAAGCTTCGACTGTTCCATTCACCTAAGGATTATAGGGTGTCATCTTCTTATGTTGGATATGAAATTCTGCAGTCAACTCAGCAATCTTTTTGTTAACAAAATGCGTACCTTGGTCTCTTAGTAGTATCTTTGGACAACCAAATTTGGTGACTATGTTTTCAAACAAAAACTTTGCCGCAGTTGCAGCGGTACAATCTTTAATGGGCGCAGCTTCAGCCCATCTGGTTGAATAATCTGTCATAGTGATAATGTAGCACGTGTAGCACGTGCTAGTTCTCTTCCCTGGTGGACTAATCAGTCATACAAAATCAATTGCCCACTTGTCGAATGCTTGAAGGGTTATCTCCGACACAAGTGGCATCTCGTCGTGGCGCGATGGTTTTCCTGTTCTCTGGCAGATATCACAGCACCTGCAAAAGATTTTAGTATCCATGTGTATGGTTGGCCACCATAATCATGCTTCCAATATCTTGCACATAGTTTCTTTTCCTGCGTAGTGTCCTCCTACGACATCGGCATGTGCTTCACTCATAACCCATGGTCATTCATAGTAAAAAACACAGCGGCGCGGTATTTCATTTGCGCCCAGTTTGTATAGATTTCCCTCAATTAATGTATAATCAACAACTATAATGACCAAGTGTTTCTTCTAATTAGTTGCAATTCCTTCAGGTGCATAACTTGTACTCAAAAAGTGAACGATTGCATTAAACTCATGGTTCTGATCGTCCATCATGTGGATTGCAAATAGTTGCACGTCAAGCAAATTATCTTCTAGGCTAGTTGTATCTTCACCACTTTCTATCCGTGATAGGTGGTCTGGCCCGACATTCAGTTGACCAGGTTTGACAACGACCTCAAAATCAAATTCCTGAAAGAGGAGAAGACATATACAGATCTTCCCCCCCAACACTGGCTTGTTGACTAGGTATTTCAGCGCTGAATGGTCAGTGTACATATGAAAATGTCCACCCAATAAGTAGTGTTGGAACTTCTGAAGCACATAGACTATAGTGAGGCCTTCTCTTTTCATCCTCATGTAGTTATTTTTTGCTGTTGATAGTTTTCTGCTTGCAAAAGCAACAGGGTGGTCTAGTGCACCCTCTCATGGTTGTGTCAAGACTATGTGAGCGCAACAGATGACACGTCGACATGCACATGGAATTCATTTTTATAGTAAGGAAATACAAGTATTGGAGCAGTGGCCATTGCATTCTTCAATTTATCCAAGCTTTCCTGGCAAGCCGTTGTCCATTGAAACTTTGCGTCTTTCTTCAACGGTTTATCCATAGGTGTAGTGATCACTGCATATCCTCTGATGAACTTCCTGTAGTAGCCTGTATGTCCCAGCACTAATCTGAGTTATGTGACTGATGTGGGCAGTGGTAAGTAAAGAATAATCGTAATTTTTGCTGGGTTGAGAAAAATACCACCGCGACACACTATATGACCCAACAACACACCAAACGGTGCGCAAAATATACATTTCTTAGAATTAAGTGCAATCTGATATTGGTGACAGCGACCCAACATCATGCGTAGACTCACAATATGGTCTCTTTCTAGACCAAACACAATCCAATCATCAAAGTAGACCTCAATAAATTTATGAACACAATCTTTAAAAGTAGAGACTACTATTCTAGAAAAAATAATCGGTGCGTTCTTGAGTCCAAAGTCATTACTGTATACTAGTAGCATCCTCATTCAGTGACAAAGGTCGTTTTGTGGCGATCCTCCTTCATGATTTTGACTTGATGATAGCCAAAGAATCCATCAGTAAATGAATACATTTCTTGCCCTTCGACACTTTCAAGCACTTCATTTGTAAATGGTGTTGGGAATGGATCGTGTAAGCATACATAGTTCAACTTCCTCAGGTCGACACAGATTTTGACTTCACCTGTTGTTTTCTTATCCTAGATCACTATAGGGCTGATCCACTCTGATTCCGCAACATGTTCAATGATTCTTGCGTCGAGCATGCAATCTAATTATGCTTTTACCTTCTCTTTATACCTTGGATTCAACCTATAGGGTCGTTGCTTACTGGGTTTGGCATCTGGTCGCAGGGGTATTTTCATCTCCCCTAAATCTCCTACTATCCCCTTCATCTCTGAAAATTTGGTAGGGAATAGGTCCTAGTACTCATGCAACAAGTCTGTGATCTTTGCGACTGTCTTTTCATCCCAATAATCTCCTATATTGGCGAACTTTGTGTTCTCCGACGACCCAATGTTTACTTTGTTGGATTTCAATGGCTTAAGGAATTGGTCACTTGAAATACCACTTCCTTCTACTGCACGGGTTCCCTCTGATTCTGGTATGTTTATGTTTGTCAGATCATCATTTGGGTATCTGGCCAAATTGTAGCAATCCATCCATTGCTAAATGGTCGCACTGCACTGGTGATAATTGGCCTCTTCAACAAGGATTTCAGTGAATATCTTCACCTTTATCATTGGAAGCGCAACATCAACTGTAGGTTGCTCATTAGCAAATTCAAATGTGTGTGGGAACTGCTTAGCGAGCCCTTCCCAATCCTGGGTTCCTTGTCGCAATTCCATAGATGCATACCAGGTTCTAGGTGTCATTTCTAATGTATGTATGAAATGATGGACCCATTCCTGTCGCAGCTATTCAACAAATACCGAGCGACAGTGGTTAATATGTTCAATAGGGTTTGCTAGTCTTGAATAATTGTGATTTAGAAGGGTGACTTCTTCACTGAATCTGACTTGCATTAATCTTCTGCACTGTGGCCAATCTATTATAGACTACTTGTGCGCACCCGACCATCTAGCGGGTGTAGCTTCTAGCACATGATCTAGCGTAGACAAGCGCCACGATTCTGTTACAAGTCCTTCAAACTTAGTTAAGAAGGTCACAAGGTTAGGTAAAGCCTCATAGGTGGGAAACTCTCTTAATTCATTCTCCACCTGTCGCACAGACCTTGTAACTCTGGTGCACCTTCTCATAGAGACTTCATGTAGTCTATTTTGCCAATTCTCCAAAGCCTCCCTTGAGTCGGATGTGTAGGAACTAGCACTCTTCCAACTCAGGTTTCTATCTACTGTTAGATTGATGTAGTCTTCTTGCATGGCAGTGACATTATAGATTTGGTCAATATAGTCAACCTATCCCTCATTGTAGTCAGGATCAACGTATCTTTGTCCCTCTAATAGATCAATGGGTGACTCCACTCTCATCTCATTATCCTTAAATGAGAGAGTCCTTTTCTTGAAGTTTATAATGGTCTGGTTGTCTATGGTCCAATCTATCCCCAGTAATGCAGGATATGTATTTTTGTCATCAACAATGTTAATGACTTCAAAGTACACAAACGTGCGCAACCCTTTAATGTCGACAGGGACTTGGACTCAATCTTCCAATTGGGAGGACCTTCGCTTGATTGGAAAGTTGCAACTAGACAGGAGATTAGTCCAAGCACGGCTTGCCCATACTTTCCCAAGTTTGTCGTGTCAAAATATTGATATCAAATCCTAGGTATAAGATGATGTAATCCATGTCATAATCTCCTATTTGCGCAGTCATTCTTAACTCGCACTTAGTTTTGAATTTCTTACTTCCCTAGTTAACTTTATTTTGAGGTTGCGGCTCCATGGGTGTGTCTTCTATCATTGCCTATAGTTCTGTGATAACATCTTTATCTTCTATTAACACTGAGCAGCCTGATAGGAATGACTTGAGGTTACTAACCTTGTGTGGGACCTTCTTCTAAAATATGTGTTGGAATCATTTAGGCATCTACTAGATTTCTTTTGATGTCTACGGTTCTTCTGGATGCACAAAATCTGGTCGTACGTCCATGAATACTTGCTTCTGTTTCTGGACATCGAATGGCACCTTCTTCTGCGTCACGGGTCATACCTGCAACTGCAGTTTTTCTTGCGGTTTATCTTGATCAGATCCAGTCGCAACACCTCCTTATGTTACGACATTGACATTCAAATCTCCTAGCTTAACAACAATCATCTGAACGTTCAAGTTCAAATTCGGGTTTGGGTTTGGATTCTGAACAAGGTTAGGACATGTGATGGTTCTAGAGCCTGCCACTTTGCAATCAATTGGGGACATTGCTCCACATTATGGTCCTGTCCCTTACAGTATGAACATGTCTTCATAGGTTCCAGGTAATCTCTGGCCTAGTGACCTGGTTGTCCACAGTTATAACATGTAACCTGACCTCTTCCTCTACCAAATCCTCCTCCTCCTCTGCCTCTGAAGTTTCCACCACCCTGTCCTTGCGGGTGTGGTTGTTGTGGGGGGTACTGGTTCTGCCGATATTGCGGCTGGTAGTGATTTTACTATGCATATGGCTATTACAGTGCATATTGAGGCTGATACTGGTTCTAATACTGGTCGGGTGGGAACTACCCAGGCTGATATGATGGTTGTGTCGGTTTAGCATGAGCCTACCCCTCATTCTTCATCAAGTACGTGTCTACCGTCTTTTCCTTCAGGAGCTGGTATGCTCTGCAATCCTTCTCTTCATTCCCTACTGACTTGCAGAATTTACAAAAAAAAGGTTTGCTGGGGTACTTACAACTTTTTTCAAGTATAAACACTCTTCGTCGCGGTTCACTCTAGGATGGCATATGCAGCACCATGGTAGTCCATGGAAATTTAATGGGTTTGGTTCACCGGATGAGACATAATTCACGAAGGTCGCATTGTTATCCTTAGTGTGTCCGTCCATTCTGCATTTCGTGCACCACAAGTCTTCGTGGGCTTCCTTACCCTTCTTAATGTCTTGAAGTTGTATCGTTATATTAGCCAACTGCGACTGAATCTGTACCATGACTACGGCACCATCACCATTTGGCGAAGCTTCTAGCTTCATTGCCAATTCTAGCGCTTCCATCTGCGACTCAATCTTTTGTTGCATTAATGGACCTCGAATGTGTGGTAAGAGGGCAACAATAAACCATTCTTTATGTTGTACATCTGACATCTGGAAGCTGACCTTGGCCATCATAGTATTGAATCGCTGGTTAAAGTCCCATACTGACTCTACTAGTGCGTATTTGATTTCTTTGATCTCAGTAATACACTGTGGCTCAGACTTAGGTTTTCCGAACTCAAAGATCATTGCGGCTCGTATCTCATCAAGGGTCTTCTATGGTGTTCCTGGTGGTACTACGCAGAACTTCATAAACTAGTCAAGCGCACGACCCCTTAGAGTCGTGATCATCTGCGCTTTCTTCAGGTCCGTGTTCTGAACTAAACGAACCATCCAAATAGCTTCATAGATGAACCAATGTTGCTCTGGATATTCTGCTCCATTACCATTGAGTGTAGGTAATCGAATATCCACCCCAGTCATTGCATTGCCATCAGGGTTGTCTTCTAACTGATCTAATGGAGGTATAGTCTCTTGCGCGCTAGTCACAATACTAGCACTATTAGTATTAACAACTCTTTCAGGAGATGAGGCTCTAGACCTTACCTCTGGCGATACTCCCGGTGTGATGTAGTGGCGTCTAGACCTTGGTGAATCGATAGTCTCTTCAAAGTCTTCTGCTCCTTTCGATATCGGGCTGTAGTCCTCCTCTTCGTTGTAAGACCCATTGTTTAGCTGTGACTGAAGTTCGTGATCACTTTCTTCGAATAAACTAGGAGCTCGTCGACCTTCCTCTGTCTTTCTTCTTTTCCCTGATATGAATCTCCTTCCACCCCTTAGGACTCCAGCTTCTAGTTCAGGTTCTGTACTTCCTGGGAACATCTCAACTCACTGTTTCCCATTTTATTGATAGGTTGTCTACGGCACAACTTTCCTCCGGTGTGTGCGACTCAACTATTCAGCTGTAAAATACCCTTCCTTTAAACGAGCATCTTGATCCATGTGCTGATAGATAACATATATATTCTTCGTGGTCCTTGGAAAAATTTTCTTTCAACCTCACTATATGAGGTTATAGCCTCTACTACAAACTCAGTAATATAGCCTTGCAAAATACTGTCAACCCAAAAATCAACAGCTCTAGAGATGGTGTTACTTACACTAGTTACTTCATGAACCAACTGATCATTCCACTCAGTTGTTTCTCTTCTCTGGAAATGTGTTTGCCTTCTTGTTAATCTTGATAGCTACTGGTTCAGTACAATGGGAAACTCTACAAAGAATATCTCGTGAATATCCGTGTATAGGTACTGGTCTACCTAGTTTTCTACGCTCAACTGGGATCCATTGCTCTCCTCTTGCATGAATGCTAGTGTCTTAGACTCCAACCAATCATCTACCTCGTCCTTTGTCGGATGCCACAACATTTCCCTCGACTCAAATGGTTAACGATCCCAGCAACGAAACCATTTGTTGGCCTCTATCTACTTCTTGTCTCAACTTGCCGTTCAATCACTCAAAATAATACCAACGTGACACCTTAGGACATCGGCCCGACATAGCAAGATCAATCGACAACACCAGTGAAACAGGCGCAGTCTGTTGCACCTGGAAATTCCACATTGCCTATCAGCCTTCCTGGAAATTCCAGATTGTCCATTTTCCTTCTAGAGAACCTAATTTGATATGCTTTGGTTTCTTTTTCCCCATACCTTGGAGGGTCGATGCCTTTCTCCCTTTCAGATAGAGCACCGACAGTTCTTCCCACTATGGGGTAAAGAGCGTCGATGCCCCCTTTCTTTGACATAAAATTAGGTCAGCACACATACCCTTTCTGCCAGGAGTGCCAATAATCCAAAAAAGGGAAAAAAGAAGGTTCTAGAGGCTTCCATTCGGAAGCCTCCATGTAGTCAGTTCCTACATGCTTGGGAGAGGTGGCATTTGCTTCCCTCACTTGTCGGGATCACATCCTATCCATTTCCCAAGTCATCTCATGAGTTCTAGGACTATAAATGAAGTCTTCATGATGTGAATGAGGGAGGCCAAGAAAAGTATCCTTATGCTGTTAGTTTGAAGTCTGAATAAGAGGCAAAGTAGAGTTGGCTTATGTTTGGAGAGATCTTCATAGTTATAGAGGATTTTATATTTTCTTATAGAGATCGAATCCATCAACATCAAGTCTCGGTTGTACTTCTCTCTCTTTCATAATTAATACAAAAGTGTTCCCCTTTCCTATATTTAATGTATTGATTTCAATTGAATATTATCAGACTCCTTGATCACTGATATAAGTAATTAATCTATCATGATGCTCTCATCTTGTTGGTTTGTATTTTGATCTTTTTTGCATGGTGTTGAACCATTGCAAGGGCTTTTGGAGAAAAGACAAAAAGATCTTGATCTAAGGTATATTTTATTTCATGTTATTTAATTTGATTACTTAAGGAAAGGATATGCTGCTGTGTCTTTTTGTTCTATGCTTGTGACTTATAATGCAGAGGAACAAACAGTGTCCGCACTGATTGAGAATTCCTTATAACACAATCTCACCCGAGATATCTTAATTGGTAACTGCCAGAACCATGTTTCCGCTGTTGGAGAGGGATTATAGTCCCTTGGTGCGCGGCCAAGGAGCTCGACAAAGACGATGAGATGGAGTCTTTCACTCTGCGACAATAGCACAACTATGCGTGGCAGTTCACCTACGAGACACAACAATGTCTTTAGGCCTTAATGACTAGCACAAGGATGCGACACAACCAACCCCTTACACTCTACAGACAACACATGACTTATATTTATATTTAATAGATTAACCGTGAACTTATACACAATAGTTCAACAATACTTTAATCAGTCATACATTCATATAACACAAGTGTAATTGTAATAGTGCAATATAAGCAAACATCCACATAAACATTCACCATTCAACAAAATTCATCCATACAACACTTGAAATAATGTGGAAACCCATCTGGGAAAAACCACGAAGGTGCTCTTCATATGGCATGAGAAATGGATATAGAACCTGCAGCCTGCAACTTGCAGACTGTTCTTAAGATACGTCTTTCTGACTCAATCTTCTTGCTGTCATGCACTCTAGTTTATTCTTCTATACACTCCTACTGATCCGCACACAGCTTGGATCGAATCTTCTACTCTACTAGCGGTCAACGCACATAGCTGCAAGATCCGCGGCTCAACACCCTTCTACTTCTATTGCCTAGCCCACTTACTGAACTCACATAACCTTATGAACCCTCTGAACCCTTGTAAAGAGTAGGTTTCTCCTACTTATAGTATCTACGAGACCACATAGGGTCAACTGAGTACAACTTAGTTATTGCAAACTCAACAACTTACAAAATTTCTTTGTTACATAAATGTCGGCCCATACCTAGCCGTGAAAGTCCTGGAAGACATTAACCTTAGCTTTAAATACCCGCAGAAACATCTTTCAGCTTGCCTGGGTTGGTCATAATTAGCTGCAAAAACTGTCCTTCCATCTTCTACTAGTTCGTCCTTCCCCCGTCTTCCTTGATTTCCGCTTGTCCAGCTTTAACTCTTCTACCTACCTCTTCCATTGACTCGAATCTGCCTTCCTTGTTGTAGGTATCCTCGTCGCCGCTTTCCTTTTGCTCTCCCTCTATCACGCGCATGTTCTATCTTCCTACGTCGGTTCCTTCATTCCCTTCTTTACCTATTTTTACCCTGTCACGTGCACACTTTTCCTCTTTTTCTTGCATGTTTGATTTATGCTTGTATACTTTGCCTTCTTTTCCTCTCTCTTCTCCTGGAGCAACAAGTTTGAAGCTATTGAATGATGATACTTCAGAAGCTGTTGATGCCACTCTATATAGACAGATTATTGGTTCTAACCAATACAAGACTAGATATATGTTTTGCAGTAAACACCTTAAGTCAGTACATGTTGAATCATAAACACATTCACTTGATTGGTGCAAAACATGTGATGAAGTATCTAAAGGGAACTTTATATTATGGGCTCAGATATACATCAAGTGGAGAAATCAAGTTGTATTGATATGCAGATTCAGATTGAGGCAACAGTTCCAAATATAGGAAGAGTACATCAGGATGTTGTTTTAGTCTAGGACTAGGCATGATATATTGGGTCAGTATAAAGCGGACCAGTATTGCACTTAGTACGACAGAGGCAGAATACATTGCAACATGTTCAACATGTAGCAAAGCAGTATGGCTTCGAAAGATGTTGGCAAGATTATTCGATGCAGACATAGATGTCACTGGTATCCTTTGTGATAATATGAGTTGTATCAAGATGACAGAGAATCTCGTGTTTCATGATAAGTCAAAACACATTAAGATCATATATCATTTCATCTGGGATATGGTTCATAAGGGAGCTATAAAGCTCAAGTATGTTCCCACAGAGGAACAAGTAGCAGATGTATTGACTAAGCCTCTAGCTCGTGTAAAGTTTGAATACTTTCAAGAAAAGCTTGGTGTAGTCCGAAAGGACCTCTCTCGAAAGACGAAGTGACAATAGTTGGATGATGGATGCAGTGGTGAGTACCTCAATCTAGAGGAGGGCATGTCTGGGTAGGATTTTTTGGCCTGAAAGGGTTAGTAAGCTAGACAAGGCCTGCCGATTCTAAGGGGATTAGTATGTCTGGTTAGGCTTGTTTGGACCGAAAGGGTTAGTAAACTAGACAAGGTTTGTTTGGTTCCCAGGGATATCCATTTGTCTAACTAGGCTTGTTTGGCTCAAAAGAGTCAGTAAGTTCGACAAAATTCCTGGGTGGATCTACCAGAGAACTCGTCGTGATACTGCTCTGAGACGTTGAAGGACAAGATGTATCCTCAGTATTGCTATACTGTTGGTTGTTGATGATTGTTGATATTCTTGATGGTTGGTGCAGTATTGCTATACTTCTGGTTGTTGTTGATTGTTGATATGCTCGATGATTATTGCAGTATTGATATGATGTTAGTTGTCGGTGATTATTATTGCAGTATTGTTATATTGATGATTGTTGAGATGTTGTTGTTGAGTATTGTTGTGATGTTTGGTTGCTTCATTATTGATGATTGATTAGTTGATTGATTGAGTTCGTATCGATGACGATACACTGATGACTATAGTTACATGTTACTTCAGTATTCTTATAATGATGATGGTTTTGATGTCCCAACATCTCTACACTGCTTATCTAGATGATGATCTAGGATTAGTGGTTGTTGAGTTTTTAGCACTATCAAGATAATGATGATTGTTGATTTTTTTAGTATCCTTACACAAATGTTGTAGATAATAAAGTTACAAGATGATGTCTCAGTATCCACATACTGATCTGATAGAAGATGATCTAGTATTCATGCAGTGACAATACAGACGATGATACTCTGACGAGATAGGCGATGATTTAGTATTCACATACTAATGCTTCAAGCAGAAGATCCACGAAGATGGCTTTATATTCACATACTAATAGAAGATGACCCAGAAGATGATTCAATATAAGACAAATAGAAGATGCCCAAGAGTGTACAAAAAATGAAGATTACAGAAGATGGTCCAGAAGATCATTTAGTAGAAGACAAATAGAAGATGTCCAAGAGCGTATGAAAGATGAAGATTACAGAAGATGTTCCAGTTGATATTAATGATGAAGATGTTAGACAATGTTCATAAACTTCCTATGACATATAGTCTCACTAGACAATTGTACAGTTGTAGTAGCATATGTTGTTATGGTTGAATACCTTCCTAGTTAAGAGGGTGTGTTAAATTATTGTAACTTCGGAAGATATTCCAATATGTATTGTATACCTCCTTTGGGAGATGAGTTTGGTCTTGTTAGTGTCATTGAAATAATCAATGTAAGTTGGGTCAATAGTACCCAAGTGTCAATATAATAAATGTTATTTTGTGGTGTCAAGTTTTCAAGTGGGCCCAGTCAGTTAGAGAAGTTGACCCTACTAGGTTAGTTATCAAGCCAACTAAAGAATATAAATAGGGAGGCACTCCTCTCTATTTGGACACACTCACTCAAGCTGTCTTAGCAAGAGAGAGAAGGATCAGTGTGTTAGAAAGAAGAGGGCAGTTGTTGTCTGGGTTTTACATTGCACTGGTTGAGTTCTATACTAAGGAAGTTTTGCGGGGTTTTCTCCCTTGTGGTTTTCTCTAGGAAAATCTTTGTGTTCTTGTGTTCTTATGTTTCTGTGCATGTTGTTCTTTCAATGATCTTGTAGTGACTAATTGTTTTAAGATATCATCTAAGCAATTTAAGAAAAATCAACATTATTATTATTATTTTAAAAAATCTTTTGACTTTGGAATTTTAAAACAATAATACTATTATAATAACACTAATATAATTGATTTGATTTATTATTATTATTTTTTAAAATTGGACGTAGGATTTCGCGTGGACTCATGGGTGTTGCATGGAAATGGATGCGAGCTGTCACGAGGGTATGTGAGGCAACATGGGAAGAGCGTGCAGTGATAAGGAGTGGCAGCAAGTGAGTGATGGCACTAGTGTTGACCAGGGGGAGGAAGTGGATGGCAGAAAAAAGGGGTAGAGAGTGAAGGAAAATTGAGGAGCGATCCTGGGGAGAGCGTTGTCGTGGGTTTAGAGGAGTCAGGGTTGCGATGTGGAGCCAAACACTTGGCATGCGGGAGGGATGAAGTGCATCCCATGGAGAGGTTGTGGCATGGGGGTGTCACATGAGAGAACAGGAGTATGTGACGATGTAGAGGTGGGCACGATGCATGTGGAGGTGTGTAGAGAACAGGATGGGGTTGGAAATTGAAGAGCGTGGGGAGGCAAGGAGGTAGGGCCCGCGTGGAAGGGGTGTGGGAGCAGGAGTACAGGGTGGAAGGGAGACCGAGATGAGGATGCAACGTGAAGAAGAGGAGGATAGGGCTAGCATGGCGGTAGGAGGAGTAGGGAATGCAACATCAAGACGAGGAGGATGCCAAGCAACCATAGGAGTGAGGAATGAGGGAGAAAGGGCGTAGGAGTAGGAGGACGTCCAGGGGAGGAAGTGCATGTGGGAAAGTGGGAGAGGGACAACGAAAAACAACAGGAGGGGTAGGCCGATGAGAAGGACGTGGGTCCAAAGAGAGGCGAAAAAGGATGGGGAAGGGATTGGATGACAGATGTGGATAAGGTGGAAGTGGTAGAAGTCTGAGATTGTAAAAACGAAGGAGGCGTGATGGAGATTGGAGCGACACTAATTGATTTTTTTTTAATTTTCCACTAGAGTTCTGATTTAGGAATCTTCTTTAATATAATTTCACATATGAATAATTTTTATCCATGTAATTTCTGATATTTACGTGACCAAAAGCCAGTATTGGTCAAGTACCAAGTATTTGAGAGAATCTATGAATGAATGGTGTGGAAAACAACCTGGTTTAGAATCGCTCTAATACCACTGAAACGACAAAAATGTTATTTTTTCATAGAAATAGTTGAGAAGATTTTATAAAAGTATTGAATCATAGATTACATAGATTTGAGCGAAGACTGTTCCCAAAGGAGAACCACGTTCGTGACTCCTTGTTCATCCTTTACCAGTCTATAATTCTCATGATATTTCCCGAATATATGGAGACTGTATCGCTTGACAAACTGCCCAAGTAAAAAAACACAAAAACAAAACATTGCAGAAAGAAAATGTAGTCACTATTAAGGTATCTAGTTCTCTTGTAGACCTTTTGATCGCAAACTAAGACGCCATAGTCTAAATCAACACCCTTATTAGCCATTATGTCTGCTTGTTGGTTGTTTTCTCTCAATAGGTGGAGGAATTTGATAGCTTTGTATTCATTAACCATGCATTTTAGGATGTGATGTGTCTTGGTCTCTGGGTTCTTGTGATTCTTTATCAGATTCCTTGCTTCCCTTATGACCATCACTGAGTCACCAAAAACCACCAATTCCTCAATGCTAACATTCCTTGCAAGCTCCAGACCTTTGATTAATGCTAGCCATTCAACACCATTATTTGTCTTCTTTCCAATTCCCCATGAGTATTATTTCATCTTGTTTCCTTTAGAATAAAAAAGGACTCCACCCGCACCTGCTAGCCCGAGGTTTCCTTTCAAGGCTCCGTCAAAGAACAAAGACCCGCATCCAAGTTTCTTCCATCAAATATTGTATTCTTCAGAATTCATTCTTAATTGCCAATTCTGATTTCTTTTTTGGGCTGAATCCAGGGAGTAGAGGATGGGGTCACCAGAAAATCGGAAGTCCAAACTCTTTCTGCTGCTATCAGAGGTTCCTTGTTGATATTGGGAATTCTCCTCATGGATATAGCCTCCACCCAAAGTGCCTTTGCAGAGGCTAAAAAATTACTCGGACTGTTTTTTTTCCTCAAATATCTCTTTGTTTCTTGCTGTCCATAACTTCCAACAAATACATTTTGGGAGAGCCACCCATTCTCTTGCAAAGTCAGGTTTTTTAAAGAGGGTTCCTTGATAGTAATATTTCTAGCACGCAAAGAATTCATTCCAATTTGTTGGTAGCGTTAATACAAAGTTCAACTCTTTGAAAGCTCACTACCAAACCTCCTGGGAAAACTTACACTCAATAAACATATGTTCCAAGGACTCTTCTTCTTCTTTACACATGAAACACCTCATGGGGCCTACCATGCCTCTTGTTCGTAGGTTCTCCGCTGTCATGATTTTGTGATGGTACAACATCCGGTAGAAAACATTGATCTTTGATAGCCCATCCTTGCACCATATTTTAAACCATTTCCTGTCAACATTACTGTTGTTTTGAAGGCCGACTACTACTCGATATCCATTTTTACCTCGTATGCACCAGACTCTCCCCAACCTCTTCCATATGATAATCTGTTGTGGACTGGAGCTGACCCATGAAGCACAGTGAGGAGGGCATTGTAATATAGACACAAATTATTCGGGATCTCCAATTTTGACCAACTGACCCATCTTCCACGATCCGTCCAGTTTGAGAGGTCGTATAGTGTTTTGATGTTTTCCTAGTCCATCCAATACTTAAGCTCTGTAAACTCCTGTTAGAAATTGGCAAGGGAGGTGTGTCCTATCTTGTATTACCATACCTTTATTTGTTTTCCACTTCTTGGAATCATGTAGAGTTGGTCTTGTATGATGTATGCAACCTTCTTGCATAACTCCCAAATTGGCGTTCCTTTTCTATCCTGGTCGATAGTTTCCACACACCTTCTTCTATCACCATTCATGTATTTTTTATGGAGAATTTCCTTCCACCACACTCTTTTTCCTGAAACAATTCTCCATAGTATTTTGGCTCCCAAATCCATATTAGTTTTATTTAGGATCTTATTCTAGCACCTCCGCAATTTTTTGGCATGCAGATTGTTTCCCAATTCAATAGATGTTTTTTTTTTGGTTGCTTGCTTTGTCTCCTTGCCATAAAAATATTATTATTTCTTTGGTGATATCTTTGATAGTTTTTTTGGGAGCTAACGAGATCGAACATGCATATATGGGATAGGTAGAGAGAATGGAGTTGATTATAACTAGCTTACGGGCATGATTAAGACATCTTGTCCCCCACGAGGTAATTTTACTTTTGATATTGTTGACCAACCCTTGCGAGTTGACACATCTTTTATTCCATTTAAATATTGGGATCCTGAGGTAATTGAAGGAGTTTCATGCTACATTGCCTTCAAACCTGAGGGTCCTGCCTACCATTGCCAAGGTGCCTGGGAGGCAGTTCCATCCGTAGAATTTTGACTTAGCAAATTTCACTTTGCCGTCAGAGGATTTTAGAAAAGTAGATAGGGCACCATTGAATCTTTCTGCAATGATAGAAGATGCACCCCCAAGTAAGATGGTGTCATATGAAACTATGCATGGTTAGTAGCTTTGAATCCTTTAGTTATCTTCTAGCATTTTAATTCACCTGATTCTTGCAAATGTTGAAGTTTCATGCTCATTGATTGAACCACCAAAAGGTAAAGGAAGGGGGACATTGGGAAACCTTGTTGAAGACCCCTTGTTGCCTGGAAAATATTAGTAGGTCTGCCATTTACTAATGGAGCAATCCATGGGCTACTAATACAGGCTTTGACCCATCTAACAAATCTTTTAGAAAAACAAAATTTGGACATTATTTGAAAGAGAAAAAAATGATTTACTCTGTCAAATGCATTGACCATGTAAATTTTAATACCATGCCTTGTTGCTTTATTTCCATGCTAGAGTGGATAACTTCCTGGACTATAATTATATTATCTAGTATATGGTGCCCAACTACAAAACCTCCTTGCAAATCGGAGATGAGACGACCCATGATGTTCTTCATTCTAGTGACCAGGATTTTCGAGAGGATCTTATACGAGGTGTTGCATAATGAAATTGGCCTAAATCGGTCCAGTGAGAGATGGATATTTTCTTTTGGAAATAAGGATAGGAATGATGAGTTGGTGGCCCCACCGATCTTGTCTTTTTTCCTAGTCCAATTTAACATTATTTTCAGATCTTCTTTTATGATTTCACATGCTGCTTTATAGAAATTTATGGTAAAGTTGTCTGGTGCAGGCGCTTTTAAGCTTGCAAAGACCATATTGAATTTTTATCTCATATTCCATAATAGGATTTGATAGCTCTCTGTGCTATGAATCGTTAATGATCGTTGGTATTCCAGAAAGGAGACTTGCTTGTGTTCTAGTCCAGTCTCCTCGCTATCAGTATAGAGTTCTTAAAAGTGGTTCAAGGTGTGGACTTTTATTTCCTCCTGCCCTACGATTTTTTTTTCCATTTTATCTTTTAATTATTTGATGATGCTGAAGCTTTGTCAAGCCTTTGTTTATTTATGAAAGTACTCTGTATTGCTATCTCCTCCTTTTATCCATTGCTGCCTGGACTTTAATCTCCATTCCTCTTCCTCCTGCCTTGTAGTGTTTAATATTTTTATATTCAACTCCTTTTCCTGGATCAGAAGAGTGGGAGTCACCTCTTTCATTTCCATACATGAGTGGAGAGCGGTCAGATCTATTTGAAACCTTGTTTTGAGGTGGCTCAGATTTTTGTAAACTATTTTTACCCAACTCTTAATGACAGAATGCACAGATATGAGTTTTTATTCCCAGATAAAGCTAGGTGATCCTTGGCATTGACGATTCCACGCATTTTGAATTAATTCATAAATTTTTCCATCTTGCAACCAGATCTAGTTGAAATGAAATGGAATGGGCCTAAGGTTAACAGGTGGGGTTAAAGTTAAGGTGATGGGTTTGTGATTAGATATTGCTGAAGGGAGGGGAAAAGAGGTTGGGGGGAGATATATTTGTAGGAAAGCGGAGCTTACCAGAAATCTATCTAGTCTTGTCGCAATATGACCCTCTCCAGTTCTTCTGTTGCTCCAGGTGTAATTCTCATTCTTCAAAGGGATATCTAGCAAGTCCATATATGAAATAAAGTCCTCCATCTTCTCACCAAAGACATAGATGCATGATATCTCACATGGGAAATGAGACAAGTTGTTCGACCAAGAAAAATCCTGGTGAAGCAAGATGCTTGGACGTAATCAGTCCTATAGGTTGTCCTCGGATGCAACCAGTCTTGGCAAAGCTCACAGGTTATCCTTGGATGTAATCAGCCATGAGATAGGTTATTCGAGTGTAAATTTGAGCCTTAATGTGGTACACAGGTTACTCGAATGTAATAAGTTCTGTGGGTTGTCCAAGTGTAAAAGGAGCCATGGCGTAGTACGCAGGTTACTCAGATGTCATACGTCTCGAAGGTTTTATGAACGGAAAAGATCTTGGACACATGTTGTTTAGATGTAATAAGCCCTTAAGGTTGAACTAGAACTTAAAAGTATTGGTGTAGAAGGTTGTTTGGTCATAATCAATCCTTACATATATATCTATATATGTGTGCGTTCCCATGTTGAGACGATAAGGTCATGAAGCACGTGAGGTGAACCTAGGCAGTTCTCCTTTACTAGTAGAACACAGGTTAACCATGCAGAGACGTAATGCACTGAGTGTGCTCTTAGGTGATTATAGCATAGTAGAAGCTGCACATTGTCTTAATGAAATGAAAATATCATGGCTTACTCCTATGGTGATAGAACGTAGGTGGTATGCATAAGGGTTATGCTCTGTGTGCTCTATTTTGTTTTGTGCAGAACAAAATAAATGATCTGGGTAGGATCAGATAAAGATAGGAAACATAGGTTATTGTCATGGAAGGTATGGGACACTTCCTACGTGATGGATTTCTCGAGATGTGATGAAGACCTAGATGAGACTAGGCCTACACCCAACATGAAAAAGGGTTGGCTCTGTAGAAACTTTCGACGACTAATAATACTGTTTGATGACCGATAAGAAGATGATGATGGAAACAACTATGATGATGACTCTATAAATCCATGATGATGACTGTACCATATGTGTTGATTACCATGGAGGAGAGAGAATACCTTCCTAGTTAAAAGGGCGTGTTGATGTATTTATAACTTTAGAAGATATTCTGATGTATATTATCATTGTATGTTGTTGTACCCCCATTGGAGATATTTTTTCCTCCTTGCAGGATGTATTTATTGTGTCTAGACCTTGAGGTACAGCCTCTGTTGTAAGTCGGGGAAATAGTCCCCCATATAACATCATGTGATGTGTATTTGGAGTCTCTCTAGGAGAAGTTGGCCCTGTTAGGGTAAGAGGTCGGCCCCAATTATGTAAAAGGTCAGTAACTTGAAGGGTATAAATAGGGAGGCTCTCTCCCTAATTCATGCACACCTCACACTCACTCAAGTTTGCATGAGAGAGCGAGAGAGAAGGGAGGAAAGATAGATAGCTGCTGAATACTTCTTATTACTGGGTTTGATCATCTTATGATATAGTCTTTTTGAATTTACTATTATGAGGAAGTTTGCAGGGTTTTCTCCTTTATCCTTTCCCTGGTGAAAATCTTCATGTCTTGTGTATCTGTTATATCTTATGCATCTTGTTGTACTTGTTATTCTTTCAGACAAAGATTCTAATTAACCTAATAAGATCTAGAAAAACTAACATTGGCTTCATAGTATTCCATGTAACACTTAGAGCATGTTCCACACGTTTAAGCTTCCAAATAAAGTTAAAATTTTTAAGGTACCTAGCCATCACAAACTCTAAAAATGGTATTCAGAGGATCTCTTGCATTATATTCCAATGAGAAAACATCCCACCCCCTATATCCACTATGGTGTGGCATCATCTTCACTCCCAACCTATCCAATATATGTGGGTCATCATATTGGGCATTGGAGGCACGAATTGCACTCTCCAGTAGCCCTAAAATCTTGAAGGAGCTTATAGTGTTAGCTGGTTGAGAGAGATCAGAGTCCACAATGTCCATGAGATACTGAATGAAGTTACCTTGGATGAGAACTAATTATCTATTGATTGCAAGGCAATGTACTCATAAATTGAATTGACCATACATTATTTCTATCAAACATCGATTGATCCTTTTAGCTGATTCTACAACCAATATTTCAAATGCCTCAGTTTCCCCATAAATAAGACCACCCCCCCTTGTCGATATTTGGAAGCACATCGACCAAGAATGATAAGACCACTAATGTTGGAGGATTATGATGAGATTTTAGGGAGTAGAATAACTTAAACAACAACATTTTTGTAATTCATGTCTTGAGCCAGGGTTCAAGTGCATAAGTTTTTGAAAGAAACTTAAGCAACTTCAACCATAATCCTTCAAGAAAAGAAATATGTTGTTATATAGAAAATATGAATATCTTATTTATGTTCACAATTATTTACACTTGGATTTAAACAATGTGGCCAAAGGTTCATCTAATTCTTCTTCTCTATGGTTCAAACCTCTTCCAAATGCATTCGAAGATTGAGATGATCTTGACATTGATTGTCACAATATGAGTGGTGAAAAAGGTGATCATTATTTTAGCGTCTTCATTGCCCTACATGCTCTTGATGACTTAGAGTTTCATGATGTAACAAGTAT
This sequence comes from Pseudotsuga menziesii, assembly GCA_001517045.1. Classification (NCBI taxonomy): domain Eukaryota; kingdom Viridiplantae; phylum Streptophyta; class Pinopsida; order Pinales; family Pinaceae; genus Pseudotsuga; species Pseudotsuga menziesii. The sequence goes on from LPNX011220297.1 coordinate 45,119, forward strand.
GCTACAAGAACAATAAGAATAAAAATTGTGTTAATGTTCTAACTATTTTTGGAATCTCAATTTTGTAAGAAATTTCAATGTTATTGTTTGTGGAAGATATTTATTTCTAAAATATATATGTTTAATGAAGGCATGGAATTCTAATTTTTATCATATGTTTTTTTATGAGTGCATGTAATTTTATTATATATATTTTGAACATTTTGAATTATATATTTTACAACCAAATATTATCATATCCTTGTGGATTGTCAATGTTTTTCCAAACTTCATTGTAGCTGAACACGAACAAGAACCGAACTCCCCCTCAATGATGATGAGGTGATCTCTAGTATAAGATACAACAAAGTTGATTCTTTAAATGATTAATGTACTACAGAAAGGTGCGATGTTGGCGTATTTTACATATACATCTATATATATATTTTTTAAATAAATCACATCCCAATGAGCGATCTATCTATTAAACTCATCCATTACCCTCATGTACCTTCAACTCTATTCTGCACTTTGTTGTTTCAAGGGTTTTGGAATCCTCTACTGTACAAACATCTCTTTAAGAAGACCTAGAAGATCATGGAAAACAACAAACATGAGCTATCTGTGGGTACTCTACATCGCATGGAGTCCTTAGAGACTAGAGGTGAACCATTTTTTGTATTTCACCTTTCAAGTTCACCATTTAATTTAATTTTTCGTTAATCTCTTTTCTAGGGTTTCACAGTTAGAGCCTGCATTTTATAGGGTTTATGGCATGGCCAATTTCATTTTCCTCAACCGTGTTTTCGATTTCTTGTATGATGAATAGTGGCCGTGGAATTTAGTTGCATTTGGATGCGCATTCATTCAAAATACCCATTTTACATAATTTTAAAACATAAAGGAACACTGAAAACAAAGTGAGTAGACCAAATGTATTATAAGAGAGCACAACAGAATCGGGGAAATATAAACAAATAAAAGAAAACCCTTTCATGTTCTTGTGGTTTCAAGAAAAAGAGGAAATTAAAGCTTAAGGCAACTTCATGAATAATTCCAATTGAAATCCTACCCAATAGAGATTGTCAATCCAAGAGCATTCCAGATATATCATATAAATTTCTGAATTGTTTTCATGGTAAAAAAGTCACAAGAATTTCATATATTCCATTGTTACCAACACGGATATATATATTGAAGTCTCAAAGAAGAGAAGAAGAGGAAATACCATACCAAAAAAGTTGTGTTAGTCTGCAAAATCGTGATATTTATGAGATTGCGGAATGATAGGCATGACGACTATCAATGTTAAGTTTTCATATGCTAGACTAGATTCCAATAGTATTAAATTCAAAATCACAACAGCATATCAAGAATCAGTGATAGAAACACAATCACAAGATCGACACAACATTTATCCCGAGAAACTATCAAGGGGAAGAAAACCCAGCAAAAAGTTCCTCTGTATAAGATGTATAAAAGAAAACCCCGAAAACAGTTGGTCTCCTCCTTCTATTCAGTCTCTCTCTCTCTCCTATGTGCTACACAAGTGAGTGAGTCTGTTCTTCAAATAAGAACCCATCTCCTCTATTTATACTAATTGTCAATCAACATTTTGCACTAGACAAGTCGGCCCCAATAAACTGTCTGGGCCAACTTCACCTAGGAATACTCAAAAATCTATATTATATTATTAATTGGGGTACTAAAGACCCAACACGAGAGGAGGCTTTACCTCATGACTCTATGATGACCAAATACAATAGTATCACCTTGTTGGAGGAATAATAACATCTCCCTTGGGTTACATCAGAAAAATACATTTAGAATATCATTTGAAGTTACAATATTTTAACACTCCCCCTTAACGAGAAGGTTATTCTACTGACATCATCATCATAGACTATAGGAGACCAGAGAGACAATTACAACAGTACATTGAAGAGATACGTCTATACGTCACAAGAAGTTTTTTCACAATTAGTAACTTGGAATAGTTACTCTTCATCTTCTGCATCACATGATCACTTGATCCTTTCTTTGCAGCAACGCATCGATCTTTCGATCCTTCGTAGTAGCACTTCGATATTCTCAATCCTTTGCAGTAGCATTTCTATCTTCTTGATCCTTTGCAGTGGTACTTCGATCTTCTCGATCCTTTGCAGCAACATTTCGATCTTCTCGACCCTTTGCAACGGAACTTCAATCTTGTCGATCCTTTGCAGTAACACTTCGATCTTCTCGATCCTTTGCACCATCACTTCGATCTTCTCGATCCTTTGCAGCAGCACTTCGATCCTTTCGATCCTTTGTAGTAGTACTCTGATCTTCTCGATCCTTTGCAGCAACACTTCGATCTTCTCGATCCTTTGCAGCATCACTTCCATCCTCTCGATCCTTTGCGTCAACACTTTGATCCTTCTTGATCCTTTATAGCCTCACTTCGATCTAGTTGACCCTTTTCTATTGTACTTTGATCTACTTGATCATTTTTCCACCACACTACCTATAGTACACATGATCTATTTTCAGAATGATCAATCCTAATCACTTTAGGAAATAAGTCCAAGGACGATGTAGTCCTCCATCAGCATGATCCATGAAATTGACCAGCTGAATTGTCTACAACTAAATGTAGATCTCGACCACAGCCAGTGCCAACTCTATCGTCTGTGAGGACTCATAGTATCCCATCCATACCACATAGGTTAGCACCACTCACAAGTGAGTGTTATACTATTGCACTGAAATCTCATCCTGTTGATCCATGTGTTAACCCTTTTCCTAATCCCCAAATTTCTCTGTGCTAAACTGGATTGATGATGAGGTTTTTTCTGCCTTTTTTCCCTCTCTAGGAAGGTTGGCACTCTTTTCCTTCATGCTAGGTGTGCCGAAGGAACTTTTTCCCTTCATGTTAGGTGCACCAATGCCAATGCTCTGTCTCCCATTTCTAGGTGCGGTGACAGTGCTTTTTCCCTTCCTTGTAAGTGTGCCTGTGGTGTTTTGAGGGTAAAAAATAGAGCTTCGAGACCCTTCTCGAAGGTGAATGATGTGGAGGTATATCCCTATCATTTAGGTGAGGTGGCATTCAGTTCCTAGCCTATTGAGAAGATCCCTTAGGCTCCTCCTCCTAATCCTCAACCTATTCTATCCCTTTAGCCTTATAAATTAAACCCTCTCTCCATTGTGAGGTGGGGGGGACTATGGTACTATTATGCTGGTGGAATTTCTTGGTGATCCCTATCTTGCTTTGGAGGCTTGGCTTGGCTTGGACTATTGGATGGAAGATTTCAGCGTTAAGGCTAGGTTGTGATGTTCCTTCTCATTGTAATTCTATGTATCTCCTTGATTACATTAATACAAATCTCTTTCTATAAATGTTATTGTGTTTATAATGTTTAGAGATTTCTTCCTTAACTGTTAGCTTAGATCAATTATATCTTTGGATACGCATGTGTTGTTTGCTTGTTTCCACTTGCTTTACAAGGTTTTGCAACTGAATATCTGAAGGCTCTGGAGCTTGGATCAAGAAAGAGAGAAGAGGATTTGCATATTGCAGGTAAGCGATCTATCTATTATCTTGCATTTCTATTTGATCTAGGAAAGTAGATTGTATTATGTATTTGATTTGTTCTAGATACACTTGTACTAGGGAGATCTGGCTTGATTCCGATTGAGTAGATTTATTTGGTAACAAATTTGGCGACCATACTGGGGATCTTACATAGACCTGATTTCTTTTGTTTTTTATTTCATATCTGTTTATCAATTCATTTTCTAGCCTTTAGAGACCCTCCCTCCTTTGTATTTTGTCTTTGAAGAGTGTATTGCATCCTCTTGATGCTCTTTGGATCACTATCAGACCTTCTGCCCTTCTCCCATAGAAAATCTGGCTTTTAACCTCTGTTTTGCCACCGATGCACCTGGGTTGTGTAGACAGAGAGCCGCTAGTCTGATTTTTTAGTTTCATAAGTGTTGTGTCCACCAGCGCCCTTTTGGTTAAGAGAGAGTGCGTCGATGATGCTTTTGTGCAGTATAGTATGCGTGCCGACATCGCTCTTTTGCTATATAGTAGGTGCACCGACAACACTCTTTTGTTGTGTTCTAGGTGCGCCGATGACGCTCCTATGCTGTGTAGTAGTGCGTCGAGATCACTCTAGTGTAGTGTGGTATGTGCGCCGACAATGCTCTAGTGCAACATTGTATGTGCATCGACCCTTTGAAACTCAGTTTTTAGCTTGATTTTCCTTCATTTTTGTTTTTTGGTTTGACAGATTGTGGTTTTTAGGTTGCATATGATAGTCATACATCCCCTAGACCCAACACTATCTTTGTTTTGAGTTGTTTTTGTTGATTTTGCTTTACTGGTCAAGTGAATGACTTGGTTGTGGTAGGCAATTTCAATCCTTCACCTATTATCTCTTCCTTTCCATTCCTGATCACATTTCTAGACCTCTTCAGATATGTTTGGATAGTTAGATCTGATCTCCAAACTCTTCCTCCCTTCAATTATTGAGTTTTGGTTGCATTTTGGTTGTTTTGGAGCAATTATTGATTATTTTGGAGTTGATTGGGTGCTTGTCATATTCCTTTTGATTTATGAATGAATGGAGTGCTGTAGATACTCTCTCTTTTTTTGTTTGTAGATTTGAACATAGAATTATCCTTTTCTTTATTGTTTATATTCATGTTTGTTTGAAGAGGAAACTCAATCAAAAGAGAAGCAAATTAAAAAAAAAACAAGCCAATTTTTTTTTCTTGGGGGCTCACACGTGTATGATATCATAAGTATTTTCAAGAATTGTGATTGATGTTAATCTTTGAAGCTTCATAGTTGGCTTTGACTAGAACTTGGTTTTCTTAGATCTCTAATTTCTGTCTTCTTTAACAGAAAACTCTTTCCCTACCTTAGGTAGCTTTCATCGAAAGAGAAATGTGCATTGTAATATCGCTAGGATTTGCATTCTTTTTAGATTTCCTGTCTACAATCATGCATTCACTTAACCGCTCAAGATAAAATTAACGCTAGCTTAGGTTTAAAATCATTTAGTAATTGTGTGTAAGTTAGTGATGTTTTGCGATGTCATTAAACGTGGCAGCTGTCGTTTATTGCCTGCATTGCACCCCAAGGACTATGTGGTTCCTCCACATATTGTCGATATATCGAACGACCTTTCACGTACCCTTGAGGTATATCGAAAGGTACTTCACATACTTGATTGTATATCAGAGGGTCCCTTTCGAATGATTGTGCATTAGGCACACCACTACGGATTTGAGCTCCCCCGCACCTAGTGTATATTGGGAGACCCTGTTAGGATTCCTATGACCAACTGAGTTAACTTTTTGGTCATCTTGACATCACAGAAATGTGAAGCCTTGATAATCTAGTGAAAGTCCCAACTTTTGATCTGCTCTTATTCACACAGTTTTCTTGTGGCTTTTATACTTGAGTAGTGTTTGATCTTGTGTGGTATTTCAGAGATTCTTAGAGAGTTAAGATATGGGAGACTCTCCTAGAACCACCAGTCAAGAGACCCCTTTTTAGGGTATGTCTTTTGTTTCTCCTCCTTGTGGAGCTGTTGGTCCTCCCTTCATGGTCGCTTTGAACCTTCCTATATTTACTATAGGATTACTTGTGTGGTTATTCTCCAATCCTGTCATACAAAATGCATTCTTTGTGTTAGATCCTAAAGGAAAAACTCTCTGTATCGATGTTATGGTAGTCCAAGGTCCCTTAGATTTCAATCTGCTCCTTGGGCGGGATTATGTTTATGATATGGAAGCTGTAGTGTCCACACTCTTTCGAGTGATGCATTTTCCCCATGATGGGAAGATTATGACCGTTGATCAACTTTATTTCTTTCTTTCGTTGGCTTAGAACTGTTTGCGACCATATTTTCCATTCTGTGTCAAGCTCGTTAAAAAATGAAACAAACGCTGTGAGCATAGTTCTTTTTCTGTGTGAAGCTCGTTAAAAAATGAAACAGATTCCTATGAGCATAGTTCCTTTTCTGTGTCAAGCTCATTAAAAAATGAAACAAGTTAGTGAGCATAGTTCCTATTCTGTGTCAAGGTCGTTAAAAAATGAAATAGATAGCTGTGAGCATGGTTCCCATTATGTGTCAAGCTCGTTAAAAAATGAAATGGATGTCCTCAATCATAGTTATTTTTATGTTTCAAGCTTGTGTAAAAATGAGGAAGGTCCCCATAAGCATGGTCACTTTATGTTTCAAGCTTATGTAAAAATGAAACAGGTCACCTTAAGCAGTGTTTATTCTTGGTTTCAAGCTTGTTAAAAAATAAAACCAACCTTGAGCAAAGTTCCTTTTTTGTGTCAAGCTCGTTAAAAAATGAAACAGATTCTTCCATTATGTCATGCTGTGAACCTTCGTTTCACCTTCCTGTATAACTTGATCCTCTTTCTTCATCTATTTCTGGTGAACCTTTTTCTAGTAGTAACTGTGAATTTAGTTGGATGATGAATAGAGTAGGCAGATGAAACGAAGCCAACCTATTTATGTTAGAGTTATTCGACTTGAAAGTTATACTGGGGGAAAGTACCAACTGTTGGACATCATGTTGGGAAATCACCCGTTAATGTGATCCATTTCGAGGATACTTTCTTTTAGTTTTGAGCTCGTTAAACAAGGAAATGACATTTTGAGCATAGTTCTTTTCAGTTCCAAGCTCGTTAAAAAATGAAGCAAATACCCTGAGCATTCTTTCAACCGATCTTCGAGCTTGTTAAAAATAGTAAGATGGTGTTGAGCTTACTTTTCATTTTTCGTGATCTGGTTAAAACATGAAAATTGTTTTGATCTTACTTGAATGCTTTTTCCTGCTCTGGATTCAAACATGAAAAAGGTTACGAGTGCCTTTTATACCTTTAGCGTGCTCGTTAAAAACTGAGTGAAGAGGTATCGAGTACAATTTTAGTGTTTTTCAGACTCTTTAAAATTGGATTATGAAAAAAGAACTCGTTATAGAGTTATATTTAAGCTCTTTTCGGTCTCCCTAAAAAACACAAAATATTTCCAAGTGAACTTGTTACGTTCACGCTTGTAAAAGTATCAGAACGGTCGACTAGTCGATGGTAGGTTATCTCTTTTTCGGATCGACTAGGCCTATTACGAAAAATGACCTTTTGGAGTCTTCTTTGTCATTTCAGGCTCTCTAAACATGAAACGACAAATGAGTTCACTTTCATCGGGCTCGTAAAATCAAATGATGAAGGACCCTTTCTGGGAATGAACCCTTCCTTTCTTAGGTTCATAAAAAATATGAGATTGGACTCATTCGAAGGATGAGATATATTGAGCATTTGTTACCCTTTTCCAGCTCGTTAAAAAGTAAAGAGGCACTCATCAATCATGATGGGAAAATTAAGGAAAGAGTTGTATTTTGTTAAGGTAGTACATAGTCACTCTTGAACATGGCGCTCGTTTGCATATGCATTCAACACTCGGGTAATTTGTTTGTATTTGAGTCCTGCTAATTCATAGAGTCTTCTTACTCCTTTGAGTTGTCCAAGAATACTCTCACCGTCATCTTCATTGGGGGATTGGTATCATTCTTCTGTCAATACCGCCAAGTCATGCCATGCCCATGTTCAAGAGAATTTTGGTCATTTATCCACTATATGAAGTCAATTTACCTTTTATCGTGTTGGTCATCTCTGAGTCAGTCTTGTATATCACTCTGCTGTTCGGTTCACTTCAAACATCTTTGATCGTGTTTCGTGTCGATGATGGGGTATTCATCATGGCCCTCCTTTGACAAGTCTATTCCTATCAATTTCAGCACCTTATCTAGGTATTGGACTTAGAAACCAAGTCAAGTACCTTGGGCCTGCATGCCTTAATGGCAGGTTACCTCGCTTTCAACATGAGTTTACATTATTGAGTCTTGATTGAAAGATCGCATTGAGTGTTTGACTCCAAGTCCTTTATTCACATTCGATGGTATGTAATGAGATACCTTGGGAATCATTGACATCAATGGTGATTTCCCTCACACTTGTTAACAATTTACATTAATGACTGGAAATCAGTTGGTTTCTACCATGTTCGTTTTTTACCTTAATGTTAGGTGTGTTGATGCCCGCGCTTAGTCTCCCACTACTAGGTGCGCTGACGGTGCTTTTTCCCTTCCTACTAAGTGCACCGATGGTGTTTTGAGGGTAAAAAATAGAGCTTCGAGACCCTTCTCAAAGGTTAATGAGGTGGAGGTCTATCCCTATGATTTAGGTGAGGTGACATTAGGTTCCTAACCTATTGGGAAGATCCCTTAGACTCCTCCTCCTAATCCTCAACCTATTCTATCCCTTTAGCCTTATAAATTAAACCCTCTCTCCATTGTGAAGGGGGGGGAAGGACTATGGTACTATTATGCTGGTGGAATTTCTAGGTGATCCCTATCTTGCTTTGGAGGCTTGGCTTGGCTTGGATTGTTGGATGGAATATTGCAGCATTAAGGCTAGGTTGTGATGTTCCTTCTCATTGTAATTCTATGTATCTCCTTGATTACATTAATACAAATCTCTTTCCATAAATGTTATTGTGTTTATAATGTTTAGAGCGTTCTTCCTTAACTGTTAGCTTATATCAATTATATGTTTGGATACACATGTGTTGTTTGCTTGTTTCCACTTGCTTTACAGGGTTTTGCAGCTGAAGATTTGAAGGCTCTGGAGCTTGGATCAACAAAGAGAGAAGAGGATTTTCATATTGCAGGTAAGCGATCTATCTGTTATCTTGCATTTCTATTTGATCTTGGAAAGTAGGTTGTATTCTGTATTTGATTTGTTCTAGATCCACTTGGACTAGGGAGATCTAGCTTGATTCTGATTGAGTAGATTTATTTGATAGTAGAACTCAACCACATGAAACATGTCGACCCATCATCCGTGAGGACTCATCATAGAGAATCCATACCACACAGGTTAGGACCACTCCCAAGTGAGTGTTTCTTCTATGGCATCTACACTCACGTGTAGGTATACTCTACTAAGTAAGATTATTGTCTGCAAAGTAGATATTGACCACATGCAATATGTCGGCCCATCGTCCGTGAGGACTCATCATAGAGAATCCATACCACACAGGTTAGGATCACTCCCAAGCGAGTGTTTCTTTTATGGCATCTACACTCACATGTAGGTATACTCTACTAAGTAAGAGTATTGTCTGCATAGAAGATCTCGACCGCATGCAATATGTCGACCCATCATTCATGAGGAATCATCATAGAGAATCCATACCACACAGGTTAGGACTACTCCCAAGCGAGTGTTTCTTCTATGTCATTTACATATGAATGTAGGCATACTCTCCATACATGAGCATCGTCCGCAGGGCCTTCCACTCTCATGAAGAGAGTGTTATACCTGCTATCCTCAAGAGAGGATACTATAATCCACAAACAAATGTCAAACCATCATCAATGTCATCCATCATTGATGTCAGTCTCATCATTACTCCCCCTTTCCTGTGAAGTTTCATATCTCTGATCCGATATTCCATTTTCGAAGAGGGTCCATCATTTGTAGTTCCATCATTTTATCTCCTTGCGAGGAAATTCCTTCTGAACTACACCAAGCTTGTCACAAAAATACTCAAACTTCATTCGAGATAGAGGCTTGGTCAGTATATCAACAAGTTTCTCATCGGTACCCACACACGAGAGCTTGATAGCTCCCTTTTGTAGTATATCCCTTATATAGAAATATCATATTTCTATATGCTTTGATTTGTCGTGGAACACCGGATTCTCTGTCATCTTTATAAAACTTTGGTTGTCATAGAAAATCACCATGGTGTCCACCTCCATGTTAAATATTCCCGACGTCAGCTTTCGAAGCCATATCGCTTCACAACAAGCAGAGCAAGCTGCTATATACTATGCTTCAGCCATACTGAGAGCAACACTGGACTGTTTCTTACTGAACCATAAGATCATGGCGGATCCCAGACAACAACATCCGCCTGATGTGATTTTCCTGTCTATGCTACTTCCTACCCAATCTGAATCCGTATACCCATGCAAATTGTAGTCATGATCTCTTCCATAGTACAGTCCGAAATCAATCGTACCTTTTAGGTAGCTCATCACATGCTTTGCAGAGATCAAGTGAACCCATCTAGTTTTAACTAGATACTAACTCAAGTTGTTCACGGTAAAGCATATATCTGGCCTTGTGTTCATCAGATACATCAGTGACCCAATAATCTGTCTGTAGTGAGTCACGTCTACTACTTCGGATGTCTCATCAAACAACAAATTTAAGTTGGTGTCCATGGGTGTGGCCATGACTTTACAATCCAACATATCAAATATTTTCAATATTTCTACTGCATACTTTCCCTGATTCAGAAATATTTCTTTTGGGCTCTGCCACACTTCCAGCCCTAGGAAAGAATGCATCAATCCAAGACCTTTCATATCGAATTATTCAGCTAGCTTCTTCTTACAATCCTTGATCTGTTTCTCATTTCCAGTCAGAAATAGATCATCTACATACAATAATAGTATGACTGGTTCATCATCCATAGTATTCATATAAGCATTAGGGTCAGATTTACTCTTGGTAAATCCCATGCTTGTCAAGAAGCTATATTTTCTGCCATACCAAGCTCTAAGAGCTTGTTTCAGTCCATACAAAGCCTTTTTCAACTTGCTTAGATGAATTCCTCTGTCTTCAAATTCAAATCCTTGTGGTTGTTCAATGTAAACCTCTTCCTTAATCACACCATTAAGGAATGTTGTCTTTACATCCATCTGGTGCAAGTCCCATTTCATCATGGAGGCAAGTGCCATAATAGTTCTAATGGAAGTGTACCTTGATATTGGAGCAAATGTCTTTTCATAATCGAATCCTTTTTTTTTGAGAGAATCCTCTGGCCACAAATCTTTCTTTGTACTTTTCAATACTTCGATCTGCAACATATTTTATCTCGTAGATCCATTTCGAAATAAACACACTCATGTTTTCTAGTTTAGGAACTATATCACAAACATCATTCTTCATGATCAACTGGTATTCTTCGGTCATTGCTTCAACCCATTCTTTCTTCTATGCAGCTTCCTCATAGCTATTGGGTTCTTGGTCTACAATATCACACATCAAGGCTACATAACTGGCATATGGCTTTGATTTTTTGCTGGTTCTTGTGGAGCCTTCTGGTGCTCCATATCTTTCTGCTTCTTGTATGATTTCTCTTACCCAAGCAGGTTTTCTCTTTCGAGAAATGTCCATAGTAGGGGGCTCCTGAGGCTCTATCATGTCATGATCTTTTGGTGCTACTATTTCAGGAGTTTGTTCATTTTCTATCTATCTGGGAGGCACATCTTCTTCATGTACTTCTTCAAGTTGACACCTTCTAGATTTATTAAGAGTTGCTTCTTCATCGAAGGTTACATCCCTACTAATATCGATATGATGGAATCCTGAAATGTATATCCTGAAGTCTTTGGAGACTTCACTTTATGCTACAAATATTCCCTTCTTACTAGAAGGATCCAATTTGGTTTTCTTCTCTTTTGGAATATGTACATATACTGGACAACCAAATATCTTGAGATGGCTTACTTCAGGTTTCTTTCTAGTATACACTTCTTCAGGAGTCTTGAGTTCAAGAGCACTGTGAGATAATCTATTTTTCACATATATGGCTATTCTTGTAGCTTCAACCCATAGGTGCATAGGGAGGTCTTGGTCATGAGTCATGGTCTTCACTGCTTCCATGATAGTTCTATTATTTATTTCCACAACACCATTTTGTTGGGGATTATAGGGAGTGGTTAGTTCCCTCTTGATTTCTACCTTTTTACAGAATGCTTCAAATTCCTTTGAAGTGTTTTCTCCACCATTATCTGATCTCAGTGTCTTGATTCTCTTTTATGACTGGTTCTCTATCAAGGCTTTGAATTCCTTGAATTTCCTGAACACTTCACTTTTATTATTCAAGAAGTGTATTGAAGTCTTTCTTGAATACTCATCAATAAATGTGACATAGTATTCATATCCACTTAAGGATACGGAGGGAATAGGACCACATACATCAAAATGAATTAGTTCCAACGTACCTTTAGTATTTGTGTCACTTTTCAGAAAGGGATTCTTGATGTTCTTTCCCTGTGCACATCCCTTGCAGGTTCCCTCATGTTCAATCTTCAGATATGGTAACCCTGTTACCACCTTGCTCACATAGGGAAATGCTTTGTAGTTGTTGTGAGAAAGTTTCCTATGCCACAATTCAATTGAGCTGGTAGTCTCATGGACAAGGGTTGTCTCTAGTTGTCCTTTGAGCTTGTACAGTCCTCCTTCTTCTTCTCTAATGACTACAACATCTTCAAGTGTCTTACCCTTGGACCACATGAGTACTTGTCCATCTATAAAAGCAACTCTATATCCTTTCTTGTCTAGAGTTGAGATGGAAAGTAAGTTATTTTTAAAACCAGGTACATACAGTTCTTCCTTCATCTTCATGGAGGTCCCAGATTCAAGCTTGTAGCTTGATTCACCAATACCTTTGATGGGTTATTGATAGTTATCTCCCAAACATACCGTATGGGAAGAGTCCTTCTCTTTAAGATTTGACAGGGTTGTCTTCTTTCCTGTCATGTGTTTAGAGGCACCACTATCAATAAGCCATGTATCTTCTCCAGGTGTTACAGACCCAGAGAGTCCAGAGAATAACACATATTCTTCTACCTCTTCACCTCTAGTTTTCTTTCGAGGTCTTTCTCTATTCTCATCTTCAACTAGATGAGCATGATATCTTTTGTTGTTGTTGTTGTTCTTCAATGATGGACGTTCTCTAGCAAGATGTCATATCTTATGACACTTGTTGCATTCATACTTTGAGTAATCCTTCTTCTTCATTTTCTTGAATTTCTTCTAGAAGGCTTCTGGTTACTCCTTTTGAAGTTTGACTGATTTCTTTCCTTAGTATGGGTATCTATAAGAAGAGCTTCTATATTGGCTACTCTAGCTTCTTCTTGTATGCAATATTCCCATACTATGTCAAACATCATACTTTCTTTTCTGGCACACAAGGTTTGGATGAATGCGTCCCAAGGTTTAGTGAGGCCATTGAGAGTAGTCATAACCAATTCATCTTCATCAATAGTATCTCTAATATCATTTAGCTTCTCTTTGATTTGGGAGATCCTTGTGAAGTAATCTTGAATGGATTCTCCTTTGCTCATCTTGGTGCCCTTCAATTGATTTCTTAGATTGATCTTTCTGTTGATGTTTTTTCCTTCATACATTCTAGAAAGTGCATCATACATTTGCTTAGGTGTTTTCTTGGATGACACTTGAGGGATCAAGTGATTCTTAATGGAATCAACAATGATGCTTATTGCTTTGATTAGGTCTTGTTCATGCTTCTCCTTAGCTTCAACTTCTTCAAGTTCTGCTATCTCATTCTTGATGTACTTCTCAAGACCATTATCCTTCAGAATGAGGCTAATCCTATACTTCTAAGATATGAATTTTTCTAGGCCTTCCAATTTGTCCTCAAGCTTAGTGATTGGGGCCATCTTCACCAGTAAGTCACTCAAAAATGAAAATTGTCAAAATAGGAGTTTGAACTTACTAGTAGATGCGCAGAGGAGGTGAGTTGGTTGGTCCAACTACTTTTTGGAGATCCCTAATATTCAGTCCTTGAATCCTACTTGCAAAGTTGCAGCACTCCAGCTTTTTTGGTTCTGTTTTGTTGCAGTTTTTTTGGTTCACTACCAAACTAGGGTTTTGCTTTCCTGTAGATCTAGCCACCCAAAAAATTTGATCTGGGGCTGAATAGATGCACTCTGGGAGGGCAGAAATTTCTATGCAAGCAGATCTTCAATCCTCCAGCTTTTGCAGAAACCCTAATTTCTTCCAAAGAGAGAGAAGGTAGAATTTCACCTTGTGAAAGCTGCTCTAATCAGGTTATCTCTGATACCATGTTAAGTTTTCATATGCTAGACTAGATTCCAATAGCATTCAATTCAAAATCAAAACATGATATCAAGAATGATTGATAGAAACACAATCACAATATAGAGACAACATTTATCATGGAAAACCCTCAAGGGGAAGAAAACCCAGCAAAAACTTCCTCTGTATAAGATGTATAAAAGACAACCCCGTAAACAGTTGTTCTCCTCCTTCTGTTCAGTCTCTCTCTCTCTCCTATGCGCTACACAAGTGAGTGAGTCTGTTCTTCAAATAAGAACCCAACTCCTCTATTAATACTAATTGTCAATTGACTTTTTTCACTAGACAAGTCAGCCCCAATAAACTGTCTGTGCCGACTTCAACTAGGAATACTCAAAATAATATATTATATTATTAATTGGGATACTAAAGACCCGACACAAGAGGATGATTTACCTCATGGATCTATGATGACCAAATACAATAGTATCACCCCGTCGGAGGAATAATAACATCTCCCTTGGGTTACATCAGTAAAATACATTTAGAATATCCTTTGAAGTTACAATATTTCAACAATCGACCCAAAGAAACATAACAAGGCAATAGACCACACGCTCGCCCTGCTTTTCTTCACCCACCATGAGAAGCCTAATCTTAAAACCTAGTTATGAGAAGCCTAAGCTTAAAACCCGGTTATGAGAATCCTAAGCTTAAAACCCAGTTAAAAAAACCACAACCACAGCTTGCCAAGTCCAAATAAATCTTTGTGAATCCAAATATACCTCCAGGACCAAATAAACCTCCGCAAAACTTGGTCAACAAAACCACGCATCCAAAAACCGTGGGACACGTGTCGAAAAACCATTCTCCAGAACGACAAGGAACCTTTTGAGACATCATCTCCATTGTTTAACGCCTTCGGCGTAATTAACATAGATAAAAAATGAGGAGGAGGTTTACCATTTTGTAAGTCATGCAGTAAAATTTTGGTACATATTTTTTATACTATATAATTTTTAATTTTTACTTAGTTTACATGATGATGGAGAAGGGGGGCTATTGGATATTTTAAGGATATTATTGCATATTTTATCGGAGGGAGGTTCATTTTACATCTTTCATAAGTTAAATTTGGTCGATTGTTAGGGTTTTAATGCAAATGGTGGGACTTTTTGGAAAGATGTTGTGGAGGATGGTGTATTGAATGTTTTGAGCTTGATATTGGGGGGAATTGAATTTAACTTTGTTTTGTTGCAGATATTTTGGGGTAATAGAGGTCATTTTGATCCTCTTTCAGTTATTATTAAATAGATTTTTCAAGGATCCAACCCCATTGATGTCTCTCATATCCCCCTGCAACTGACTTGGAGGAACGAGCAGATGGGGGAGGGAGGGGTTGCGGAAAGGCTTGGCAGTTTTCTTATTGCCAAGGGGTTATTTGAAGCTATGGTAATATATTGTACTTGGGTGGTTAAAATATCTCTCTCTAACCATATGCTACAAGTATTAAAGTTGTAAGTAGATGGTGAGAGAATTAGTCATCCCTTCAAGTTTAATCATGTATTGTTAAAGGATTTAGAGTTAACAAATTTGATAAAATAAAATTGGAGTACTCTAGTTTTAAATGAGGGGAACTCGACCATGCAACTTCTGGTAAACAAGCTAAAGGTTTTGAAATCTGTTGTCATATGGTGGGAGTTAGATAAGAAAAAGGAATTGAATGAGGCACTATTGAATCTTAAAGGGGAGATAAATTGATTTTATCAAAACAATATGTCAAGTATCTTCATTGAGCAGGTGTAGAATAAGATTGCTGATCTTGAGGAAAGGAGATTATAGATCGTAAAAGTGGAGGAGGAAACACATATAATGAAGGGTAGGGCCATTGGTTGGCTCAAGGAGGCATGAATACCAATTTTTTCCATATATTTGCTAAGACTATGAGAATCTAAAACTATATATGGAACTTGTATATTAGTGCATATGGGAGGCTTTTGACAAATCCTAAGCAGCTAAACAGGGAAGCGACGAATAATTTTCAGAATTTATTTCAGGATCCAAGGAATTTGTCTATAGTTAGCCAAATGAAGGTGATTTAGGGATATCCTAGATATTTTTTCGGAAGAGGAAGGGAAGAGTATAGTTAATCCAGTGCCATTTGAAGAAATAAAAAAAGTCCTTGCAAGTATTGCTATTTTAAAAAGTGCAGGCCCGAATGGGTGGACATTGGAACATTTTTGGGAATCCTTTAATATTATGGGGCAAGATCTCTTGGCTATTGTAGAGGAGTCTAGGGTTCAAGGAAGAGTTATTGGGGCTATGAATGCTATTTTTATAGCATTGGTTTCCAAATGTTCAAATTATCTTATTTAATAATTTTAGACCGAAATCATTATGTAATATGGTCTATAGGATTATTTCAAAGGTCATTGTGAACATAATCAAGCATATGCTCTCGAAATTCATTTATAAAGAACAACTTAGATTTCTTGACAATTGTCAAATTATGGATGCCATTGGTGTTTCATAGGAGCATTTACGTAGTATAAAGACAAAAAATCAAAAGGCTATGGTTGTAAAATAGATTTGGTCAAAGCTTCTGATCGGGTAAATTGAGACTTCCTCAGACTAGTTATTCTTTAGATAAGTCTTATCCCAGAATATACAAAATGGATTATAGCTTTTGTTTTATTGGTTAATGAAGATCCAACCAAGTTTTTTCAATGCTCATACTAAAACAAAACAGGGCAATAACATTGGATTTTGTGCCGAGTTGTAGTGTATTTTTCCCAATTTTGGCCTCACTAGTGGTCGCTAATTCTATCAATACATGAGATTTTGAAACTACGTCGAATTTAGTGTGGGATTTTTCTTCCTTTTTAGCACCATATTCATTAGCACCGAATTTTGCTCTATTTTTAGCATTGAGTTTCGCTGCCTTTTTGTTAAATGTACAACATCACTATTCATTCTCCAAGGCAATCTTGTGTAGCCAATATTGGGCCTCAGGTGTCGAGGTAGAGAGACTAAGTTGGACTCAGTAACTTGAAGTAGATTCTTAGGTTGGACCTAATGTGATGTAGGAGAATAGGCTCAGGAAGATGAAGTCATCCATGACTTCATAACAGTCAAATGAATTTCAAGACCTAGGGTTTTATGCATATGTAATTTCTTTTATTTTATAAAAATGGAACAAATATGGATAAGGATACTCGATCCTTTCCATGTGTAGCAGATAGGGTTGGCTTGAAGTATGTTAAGACATTATAGTTATGAGTCGTAGGGTTCAATTAGGAGTTTGAATAAAAATTGAGTTCCTTGGTTATAGATCTGGACACAAAATCCTTTTGTATTTAAATTAGTTTGAGTTATTTTCTTAGATAGCTTAGGTAGCTCACGGGAGCTTGGGTAGCTCGAAGAAATTTTGGAAAATATCTCAGAAGATTGACTGTAATTAAGAGGTTTGAAGTTAGATCAAAGGGGTTAGCTTGGATTTAGAATCCTGGAGCATACACAGAGTTTGATGATCTTTGTTTATATTGATCTCACTTTTAATCAAGTACAAGAGGTTTCTTTGTGAATATGAATCGAATCTTGTATTTATGTTTATAGAGTTAGAATTCTTTATATGCACAAATATTTCATAGTTGGTGCAATTCACGTAGAGGACGAGAAATGATTTACACATAGTAAATCGACAGTGTTTATGCATTGCAAGATAGATCTTTGATGGATCCATCGTCGGAGTTAAGTTCCGAAGCAAGGAGACATATATCCGCAAAGTTAAAATCGTGATCGCATCTCAAGGCAGATAAAAGGTCGATAACGAATCCACAAAGGGTTGACGGTGTGGGAATAAACATTGTGTGGAATCCAGAAACTAGGAATTGGTGGAGTGCGAGCATCAAAAGTTGATAATCTAACTTCTGTATCCCGGATCGGAAAGCGTAACAGTGAAGAAGTGCGGAAACGAAGGTTCAAAGGTCGATAATCCAACTTCTGCATTTCGAATCGGAAACTGAAAATCGGGAAAGCGTGAAAGTGCGGAGAACCTATTTTGAAAGTTGATGATCAGACTTCTGCAACTCGAGCCGAAAATCGAAAATCGAGAAATTGTGAAAAGGGAAGAAACTTTGTTTTGAAAGCTGATAGTCGGATTTCTGTAATCCTCTAAAGTGTGGAAATGAGGCTAAATAGTTCGAAAAAATATTAAGAGATAAGTTAAGGCCTGTTAGTTTCATAATATTTTGTTTCTGAGGTCTGTAAACAATCCAGTGCCACCAGAGTAGTATCAGAGAAGAAGAAAATGGATTATGCATGAAGGTATGATCACAATAGTTCTTGTTTCTAAAAGATTGTGAAATGTTAGTTTATGAGGTTGAAGTAGTTTCTGTATGAAAGGTAAGGTTATTTTCACTTTTGTATTATTAACAGATCCAAAGCAAGACATTAGTGACAGGAAAATTGTGTCCAATAGTGAATTGTTGTGTTAGGAGATGGAGGTATGAGTTGGAAGAGGTCGAGGCAGATGAGGAAGACCTGTTGCCAATGCAAATCTGAGAGAGGAGATAAGAACTTTCAAAGCAAGGCTGGAAACCTTAAAAATTGGCATACATCATGAACACACTTGAGATACAAGTGATGAAGAGATACCCGAAGAGGAGGAGGAAACAACTACCGAATCTCCTGAGTTAAGAATGTTTAGGTCTATTTTGGGTGCAGGTTCTAGTTCAAGATGTGATGTGCCATTCTACAGTGGAAGGTTGGATCCAGAAGAGTTAATCAATTGGATCAATTCTATGAACAAACACTTCAACTATGCTGAAGTGAAGGAGGAAAAACAAGTTAGATTTGCTGTCACGAGGTTAAGAGGGCATGCACCCTTGTGGTGAGATTGTGTGCAAGAGGAGAGAATCTTGAAAAACAAATCTAGGATCAATAGCTAGAATAGAATGCTAGCTAAATTGAAAGGTGAATTTCTTCCTAAGGATTATAAGTTGATTTGTTCAGGCAAATGCAAAATCTTAAGCAAAAGTCAATGACAATTAGGGAGTATACCGAGGAATTTTACAAGGTAAATATCAGATATGGACATATGGAAGACACACTTGAGAAGGTAGCTAGGTATATTAATGGTCTAATATTTGATATACAAGATGAATTAGGTTTGTTTTCATTAAGATCTGTTGAGGAAGCATATTAGGTTTGTTTGAAGGTTGAGGAGAAGCTGACGAGAAAACATAATCAGAAAGAAAATATGAGAGGCTCTGGAGGAAAGGAACAACAACAGATAGGTGAAGCTAGTAGTTCAAACCATTAAGTACAACCTGATAGAAATAATGACAATAGAGTTACAAGAAATGCTTCAAGAGGAAGAGGCAGAGGAAGAGGTGGACAAGTAAGATGTTACACATATGGGCAGCTTGGCCATATGTCTTGGGATTGTCTTGAGAATGTTGCAAGACATAGAGGAGAACAAATAGTGCAAGCTGAACCTGAATCTCTAAAGGAATTAGAGATGGCTGTGAATTACCCTGAACAAGGTGAATCCTTGTTTATGAAAAAGGTAATTGAAGAGTCAATTCAAAGGAGGAGCCTACTTAAGACTGTTTGCAAAGCTAAAGGTAAGTGCTGCAAGTTAATAATTGATAGCGGTAGTACTGATAATTTGGTGTCTACAGAAACGGTGGATAAGCTGAATTTAAAGAGGACAGTACATCCAAAACCATACAAAGTTGCATGGTTGCAGAAAGTTCAACAAGTTCTTGTGAATGAACAATGTCAAGTAAAGTTTCAGATTGGGAAATATTAGGATGGGGTAAAATGTGACATCATAGATATGGATGCTTGTCATGTTTTATTAGGTAGGCCTTGGCAGTTTGACAGAGAAGAGGTGCATGTGGGAAAGAGGAATGCCTATTCCTTTGAAATGAATGGGAAGAAACATAGTCTTCATCCAATCAGAGGTAAGCAAGAGGAAGTCAGTAGTCAATTGCTAATGATGACAGCCAAGAGGATTGTGAATGATTGAAAAGATGAAGATGAGGTAAAAGTAATTTCACAAGTAAATGATTTTGAAACTAAAATGACTAACAAGGTGTGCATTGATTGGCTGAAGGAAAGAACATACTAACAAGAAATGTCAAATTCAAGCATATCATTGATGGAGGAAGCACAATATGAAGTCAGAAAAGATGATGGAAAATTTATGGTTAAAGAAATCACTAAGGATAGTGATTTGATAGAGGCAAGCAGAAGGGAAGAAGACCAAAGAGTATTGACACATAATTCTAGGATGAAAGATGTATTTATGTTAATATATGTTCTGTTTGCTTATGTGATAGGAAATTTGATTAATTTATGTACATATGAAGGAGAACCAGTTGAAAACTTGTTTGCAGGTAAAAGGAAAGAGGAACTTGAATATTCAAAGAAGTCTAAACATATACTTAAAGAACCAGAGGACCATTTGCAAACATAGAGCTGGAAGACATGGCTGAAGGGACTGTTCAAAATGAGAACACTGCCCAAATTTACACTTTGGGTATCTGCTGAAATCCTATAAAAAAACAACATGGAGGGAGCTCAGGGACATGAGCCCAAGAAGAGTTTCAAGCTGGAGAGTTTGATGCAGGAGCATAGGCTCAAGAAGATGAAGTCATCCATGACTTTATAAAAGTCAGATGAATTTCAAGACCTAGGGTCTTGCACATATGTAATTTCTTTTATTTTATAAAATGGAATAAATCTGGATAAGGATACTCTATCCTTTCCATGTGTGACAGATAGGGTTGGGTTGAAGTCTGTTGAGACATTATAGTGATGAGTCGTAGGGTTCAGTTAAGAGTTTGAATAAAAATTGAGTTCCTTGGTTATAGGATTTGGAAACAGAATCCTTTTGTATTTAAATCAGTTTGAGTTATTTTCTTAGATAGCTTAGGTAGCTCACGGGAGCTTGGGTAACTCGAAGAAATTTTGGAAAAGATCGCAGAAGCTTGACTCTAATTAATAGGTTTGAAGTTAGATCAAAGGGGTTGGCTCAGATTTATAATCTTGGACCATACATAGTTTAATGATATCTATTTGTATTGATCTCGCTTTAATCAAGTATAAGAGGTTTCTTTGTGAATATGAATCGAATCTTGTATTTTTATTTACAGAGTTATAATTCTTTATATGCACAAATATTTCATCGTTGGTGTAATTCATGCAGAGGACAAGAAATGATTTACCCACAGTAAATCGATGGTATCTCTACATTGCAAGATAGACCTTGGACAAATCCATGGTCAGAGTTAAGTTTCGATCCAAGGAGACACAGATCCCCGAAGTTAAAACTGTGATAGCATTTGGAGGTAGATCAACGGTCAAGAACGAATCCGTAAAGGATTGACGGTGCGGGAAGAAGCACTGTGTGGAATTCGAAAACCAGGAATTGGAGGAGTGTGGGCATCAAAATTTGATAATATGAATTCCGCATCTTGGACTAGAAAGTGGAACATTGAAGAAGTGCGGAAACATAGGTTCGAAGGCCGATAATCCAACTTCCGCATTCCGAATTGGAAATCAGAAATCGGGAAAGCGTGAAAGTGTAGAGAACCTATTTCAAAAGTAGATGATTTGACTTCTGCAACCCAAACCAGAACTCAAAAATTGGGAAATTGTGAAAAGGGCAGAAACTCTGTTTTGAAAGCCAATAGTCCGATTTCCGCAATCCGCTAAAGTGCGGAAAGGAGGCTAAATAGTTTGGAAAACTGTTTAAGAGATAAGTTAAGGCCTGTTGGTTTCAGAATCTTGGGTTTTCAAGGTTTGTAAACAATCCAGTGCCACCATAATGATGACTAAGGCTTTGCTTATAAAGGTTATTCCTCATGTGTTGAGGTGAATGCTTTGAATTATCAAAGTGATGATGTTGTAAAGCCTTGTTAGACAAGGCTTCAAACTTTTATTTTTTAAGTCATGATTCTCATATGGACCTCCAATTGCAGTAGGTACCTATGGGGTGGACCTCTAGTTATAGAGGTAGTTGATTCTCATGGGGACTTCTAGTTATAGTAGGAACCCATGGGGCAGGCCTCCAGTTATAAAGGTGGATGCTTTGCATGTTGAAGCATCAAATGTTGTGTGATGTATTGCTAACCATGGTCATTGATTTCTATTAAGTCTCCTTTAGAGATTAGCTACCTCTAGAGTGAATTACTTAAGCATATGGTCATTTGGTCTGGAGTAATATAATATGATCACAACATCAGACAATTATTCTGAGTATAATATAATATGATAGATAATTAAAGTTAACACATATTGACCATGCAATAAATATAAGAATAAAGAGATAATGCATAGAGAAAAAGAGAATTTGAATTGCCCATGTGGTGACTAAGTGAACTCGAATTTTTGAGCTTCGGTTGTAGCCACAATGTATGCTTCAGTTAATTAAAGAACTCATAGTGATCACTACAAACTAAATCAATCAACATGATTGAATTAATAATAGTTAACTAAATGTTAATAAAGAAGGACTAGTTAACTAAAGTATTTATATTTTAGTTAAACTAAAAAATGACACTCAAGTTAATCAAAAGATGTCACTCCAATTAATAAAATAAATTGTTTGCATGATGACACTTGAGTTAATGCATTATGCCACTTAAGTTAGCATCCTAACTAAGTGGTCATGCATTCAGTTAGATGGCGAGTTCACTCTAGAGTCAGTTAAGCATCAGTTAATGTCAAAGATAAAAGACATGACACATATGCTATGCATGATGAAGAATCCAACCATACATAAAATCAATTTGATTCCTATGAGCAAGTATATCTAACACATAATATATCATGATAAAAATTTAATAGAAGAATGGGGAAGGCGTACAAGTAATCCATCGAATTATTATAATATTTTACCTTTACATCACCTCAAGCATGTATGAACACAATGTGTGGGGGTTGACACTTCACCCAACAAATCAGTTTGTGAAACACTAAGAGCCTCCTATCCATTATCCAATAAACTGTAGCCATATATATTATCTTACCTCTCGTCACCACTCCTGTCTACCTTGAGAATATAAGAAGAATAGAATGCCAACATACAAACTTATTTGGTCAATTTTGTCCTAATTACCCACTATCCTAAGTTTAATTGACTTAATTGGCATTAAGTGAGCACACTATGACATCAACATGAGGACACCAATGCCTTCCTTCAATCAAGGAGCCCAACTGAGCCTTCTCCTTCAATCGGGGAGGCTAACTAGGCTTCCTCCTTCAAACAGGGAGCAATTCTGGGGTGATATGAGTGTCATAAGTGCACCTAATTGCTAATTGATTGTTGTTTCACCTAATAATCAATTAACCTGAGTTGTAAAGGCACCTCCATCATGCAATTATCTATTTTAGGATGAAACTGGAGTGAATGAATGCGCCCCCAACCACTTCTAATGAGCAGTATCACTTCAGCTAACTTCATCGGAGATAACTGGAGTTAGTGATGCACTACCACCTACTATTTGGCATGTAGTGACATGTGTCTAAGTTACATTCAGTTAGACTCAGTCATCTATTGCACTCCGATTCAGTTAGGACTCAGTGAGATTCAGTTATGGTTAGTTTAGTTGTTAACTAAGTGTGTCAAGTGTTGGATAACTGTCAGTTAAGCTATACACATCCATGCAATTCGAATGACCTCCTAGAGAATTCAAATCAGCTTGGTATTCATGCATTCTGCATGACATTGTATTGTATTATTCATTCTTTCATTGATTATACAGAGCTGCAACCTCCTATTGCAGTACTGTTACATCATTTCATGTGTAATTTGTCATTGAATCACTTGTGAGTTTATACTTTGTCCCAAGATTGTTGTGACATAATTAATATGGTATCAGAGCCATGGCAGGGAAGAAGCTATTTTCTTCAAAAACATGATTTTTTACGGATCTTGCATGCAAAATTGAGCAAAAGCTCAAATTCCATCATTGCACCAGAAGCAGAAGGTTTACCACTTAATACCCAAAGTTAAGGAATTGTTGATCAAGCTTGCTTGATCAATTATGCTGGGTGTGATGAAAACCTGAAATGTGCAAGCTGTTTGAACTTACGGTGACTTTTTTGTGTTGATTGTAGGATTTTTTACAGGTTCATTTCATTCACTACAGTAGAAGTATGGCTTCTTACATAGAAGTCTTAAGTCCTTTCATTTATCACCAATGGAAGGGAGATATGGAGATCCAACTATGTACTAAAGGATTCTATAGAGTCACTATGTACACGGACGAAGAGCCTAACCATGTTATGGACAAGACTAGATTCTTTAACAAAATGGATGAAGCTTTTGGGTTTCTGTGTCTCTCTATCTCTAAGGACCTTCTATTCCATCCCTCGGGATTGAAGACTCTGAAATAAATTTGGGACCAACTTGTCTCCCTGTATGAAAAACAAGATGATTTGAGGATTTATCAGCCGAAGAATGAGCTGATTTCTCTTCAACCTAGAAATTTCGAACCTCTCAATGACTTCTTCACAAAATTCAAGTATCTAGTCCTAAAGTTGAAGTAGTGTAAGGTGAAGAAGGAGGATTATCATCTCATCCTCACCATTCTCTCAAAAATTTGGTGCTGACTACTCTGTATTTGTTTCCACTTTCCATTTTGGGAAGCTCACTACCCCTAGATGGAATATGCCTTCTCTTAATGCCTTCATTTAGTCCCTAACAAATGAGCATGACAAGCTTGTTCAGATGAGGATCATTCGATCATCAAAATATCAAGACCTATTTGTTTTGAGGCCCAAATATCGAAAAGGGAAAGGGAAGAAGAATCAGAAGAGTAAATTCAAATATCCAAATCCTAAAGAAAACATCCAACAACAAGAAGAGTCTTTGGGCTCGAAGAAACACAAGAACAAACGAAACCATGAGAAAGAGAAAGTCAAGTGTTCATATTGCGGGAAGGGCTTACACCCCAAACATGTGTGCATGAAGAAGAAGGTTGATGAGGTGACTTCTCTCCTCGATAGAAACAATATGAATCTTTCGGAGTGTGTTCAGAAGAGAGATAACTAAGATCGGGATACCCAACAAGAAAGAGGACATGCTCTCATGGAAAGCACCTCGAAGCCCAAAGATCTGCTCATAGACTCTGGAGCTTCGAATCACATGATGGAAAGTAGAGATTCCTTCTCTTATCTGGACAACAAAAAAAGAATTCCCATCCACATGGGAGATGATTCTACCATTATTTCGAAGGGACAAGGTACAGTAAATCTTGAACATGGCAGTTTTTTTAATGCTTTCTATGTACCCTCCTTGGCCTCCAACCTCTTGAGTGTATTTAAAATGACTCATACAAGAGTGCCTAAGAGAGTAACCTTCAGCCCCAATTATGTAGAAATCACTGAGATTGCATCTGGTAAACTTGTTGCAAAAGGCTTAGCAAACCATCATGCAAAGGCCTATGATTTTTCCCATTTTTTGGCGGATGCAAAGCCCACCAATCTTATGACTCATGGAAATGAGGTCAGTAGACTATGGAATGAGTGATTTTGTCATTTAAATTTCAAGTACTTGCAGAAAATTCAGAAAAATTCCATGTTTGAAGGCCTACCAACCATCAAATCTACTACCAGAGTTTGCAAAGGTTGTATTGTTGGAAAACACCCTGAGCACAAGTTTGATCGGGGAAAGACAATCCGTGCATCAAGTATCTTAGGGATGATTCATTCTGATATCAGAGGACCTATTCCCACCACATCCATGAATGGATATCAATATGTACTCACCTTCATAGATGATTTTTCTAGATACACTTGGGTTTTCTTCATAAAAAAAAAATCTGAAGTTTTGGAGAAATTTGTTGAGTTGAAAGCACTGGTTGAGAATGCCTCTCGGAGAAAGATTAAATATCTGAGATACGATAATGGAGGGGAATATACAAGTAAGGAATTTTTGCAAATATGTTCAGATAGTGGGATCAATATCGAACATTCCATTCCCTACACTCCTCAACAAAATGGTGTAGTGGAAAGGAAAAACCTCTCTCACAAGGAGATGACCACATGCATGCTGGAAGCAAAAGGATTGGATACAAATTTG
Organism: Pseudotsuga menziesii; assembly: GCA_001517045.1. Lineage (NCBI taxonomy): Eukaryota > Viridiplantae > Streptophyta > Pinopsida > Pinales > Pinaceae > Pseudotsuga > Pseudotsuga menziesii. The sequence continues at coordinate 71,122 of LPNX011220297.1, forward strand.
TGGGATGAGGCCATGAATGTTGCTGCACACATTTATAATAGAGTACCTCACTCCTCGATGAAATAAAAGACACCTTTCAAAGCCTATTTTGGACACAAGCCGGATGTGTCAAATTTCAGGGTGTTTGGGTCCACTGCATGGGCCTGAATTCCACATGAAGAGAGGAAGGATTTGCAACCGCAAAGTGTTGAATGTTTGTTTATTGGATATATAGAAGAATAAAAAGTTTTAAATCTTCTGAATATCCAAACAAAACAAATTTTCATCGAAATAAGTGTCCGATTTGAAGAGCCTCTCCAAGAGGTAGAACTAGTCAAGGAGAAATATGCTAAAATTCCCTCATGTTCTGCTCATTATTCAGATGATGAAATTGGGAGTGATGGATCTGATTTTGCTGATATGATGTCTGATATCAGTCAGAAACAAATATCAGGTTTAGAATCAGATTATTAAGTGCAAACACATCTCCCAACTTGGACAAAGAAGACACTCTCTTCCGCTGGGGAAAACATTGGAAATCCTGCTGATCCAAGACGAACCCGGTTTGATTTTCAAAGAGCGGGTATTTATTTCTCTAGTAATGATGCATTAATGTCTGAGACCTGTTATTTAGTGATTGGGTCAGATCCCAACTCCTACTACCATGCTCGGAAATATCCGAGATGGCAAGTTTCCATGGACGAAGAGTTTAATTCTCTTCGAAAAAATGCTACTTGGGAGCTAGTTTCTCTTCCACCTGGGAGGAAATCAGTTCAATGCAAGTGGGTGTTTTGGAAAAATGTTGCTGCTGATGGAAAATCCTGAAAATATAAGGCAATTCTGGTTTCAAATGGGTTCTCCCAAGTCCAAGGTGTGGACTGTCATGAGACCTTTGCACCAGTGGCAAAGATGGATTCCATCCGCTTAGTTTTGGCCATTGTGGCATCCAAGGACTAGGAGGTGCATCATATGGATGTCAAGAGTGCATTTATACATGGATACCTGCACGAAGAAATATATATGAAGCAGCCCGATGGGTGCACATCAGATCCTTCTTTGGTGTGCAAATTGCAGAAATCACTATATGGGTTGAAACAGGCCCCAAGATGGATGCCTTTCTGCTTTCACAAAAATTCCAAAGGTGTAAATCAGATATGAATGTGTATATAAAACATTATTATGGTAATTTACTTATCATTGTTTTATATGTTGATGATATTTATATTACAGGAATCACACTTGCTTCCATTGCTTTCATAAAAACTGCTCTTCATGATGCATTTGAGATGAGCGATTTGGGGCTCTTGAAGCAATTTCTGGGGCTTGAAATCTCCCAAGAATTTGATGGGATAATGGTAACTCAGTATAATACATATAATACCTGTCAATTAAGTTTAAATTGACTAAATTGAAGGCGTCCCCAATCCATTTCCTCTCAGGGATCAGCCTTGAAGAGGGAAAAAACACTCCTACCATGGATTACACTATCTACCGCCAGCTGATTGATAGCTTGCCTTACTTTAAACATTCATGGTGTGATATTTGTTTTGATGTGAATGTTGTATCAAGACACATGCAACAACCTCATGACCTGCATTGGAAGGTAGCCCAGCGGATCCTTCAATACATTCAGGGCACAAGATCCTATGACATTCATTATGTTGCAGATTCTAAGCTAGGGTTGGTTGGTTATACAGATTCATATTGGATAGGGGATTCCATAAATCGTAAGTCCACTTCTGGGTATGTATTTATGTTTGGTGGTGGCTTGATTTTTTGGTCTAGCAAAAATCAGGATGCCATTGCATTGTCTTCAGCACAGGCCGAGTACACGGGAGCATTGAATGCTTGCATCCAAGCTGTTTGGTTGCAAGGCATTCTTTCAGAGTTTGAGATTGGTAGTAATTTTTCCACAGTCATATTTTGTGACAATCAAAGTGCTATTAAGATATCCATAGATCCATTTACCAGGAAGAGGACCAAACATGTTGAGATACACATGCACTACATCAGGGAGTTGGTGCACAACATGACCATTGTTATGCAATACTACCCTATAGATGAGTAGATTGCAGATATCTTCTCCAAGAGATTTGCAGAGAAAAATTTCACTTACCTCCGTTAACTGTTTGGGGTGATTTCTTCAGGGTGATTAGTTTACTTCTTCATTGTTCATCTTGAGGGGGGGTTTTTCCCACTGGGTTTTCCCTCTTTCCTATGTTAGCTTTTATTTCTGAGCATTGTTAGAGTTACTTATTTTGTACAGGGTGACCTATGGCCTTTATTTCTGGGGCCCTAGCATTTCATGCATTTTATTTTGGCTCCTCCTAAGTATAGCTTAAGGGGGGGTGTTGGAGTCATTTACCCAACATACACACTTATTTGGTCAATTTTGGCCTAATTAACCACTATCCTAAGTTTAATTGACTTAATTGGCATCAGATGAGCACACTATGACATCAACATGAGCACACCCACACCTTCCTTCAATCAAGGAGGCCAACTAAGCCTTCTCCTTTAATCGAGGAGGCTAACTAGGCTTCCTCCTTCAAATAGGGAGCGATTTTGGGGTGATCTGAGTGTCATAAGTGCACCTAATTGCTAACTGATTGTTGTTTCACCTAACAATCAACTAAGCTGAGTTGTAAAGGTGCCTCCATCATGCAATTGTCTCTTTTGGGTTGATTGGGATAAATTGGAGTGAATGAATGCGGTTCCAACCACTTCTAATGAGCAGTATCACTTCAGTTCACTTCATCAGAACTAATTGGAGTTAGTGATGCGCTACCACATACTGTTTGGCATGCAGTGACATGTGTCTGAATTACATTCAGTTAGACTTAGTCATCTATTGCACTCTAATTCATTTAGGACTCAGTGAGAGTCAGTTGTGGTTAGTTCAGTGGTTAACTAAGTGTGTCAAGTGTTGGCTAACTGTCAGTTAAGCTATACACATCCATGCAATTTGAATGACCTCCTAGAGAATTTGAATTGGATTGGGATTCATGCATTCTGCATGATATTGTATTGTATTATTCATTCTTTCATTGATTATACAGACCTTCAACCTCCTATTGCAGTACTATTACACCATTTCATATGTAATTTGTCATTGAATCACTTGTGAGTTTATAATTTGTCCCAAAATTGTTGTGACAGAATTAATAGTTTGCACGATGACACTTGAGTTAATGCATTATGCCAGTTAAGTTAGCATCCTAACTAAGTGGTCATGCATTCATTTAGATGGCGAGTTCACTCTAGAGTCAGTTAAGTATCAGTTAATGTCAAAGAAGAAAGACATGACACATATGCTATGCATGCTGAAGTATCCAACCATAACTAAGATCAATTTGATTCCTATGAGCAGGTAGATATAACACATAATATATCATGATAAAAATTTAATAGAAGAACGGGGAAGGCGTACTACTAATCCATCCAATTATTAGAATATTTTACCTTTATATCACCTCAAGCATGTATGAACACAATGTGTGGCGGTTGACCATTCAACCAATAAACCACTTAGTTAAACACTAAGAGCCTCCTAGCCATTAGCCAATAAACTGTAGCCATATATATTATCTTACCTCTCATCACCACTCCTATCTACCTTTAGAACATAAGAAGGATAGAATGCCCTTCTCTTCAAATACAACTCCTTTTGAAAGCTTTTCTTCATTTTCTATGGTACTTAAATATGTATATTTTATGAATTTTAATTAAAAATTTTCAAATATTATTTATTTTCATTGTTTTAATATTTAATATACATATTGCTTCGATTTCCTATGCATTTATTTAGATATAGTTTAGAACTAATTTTGGTTGTTACATACTTCCTTCTGTTGTATTTATCTTATTATTGAGAGGGGGGGTGAATCAATAATTACGTAGATATATATATTATTTCACTTTGATAGATTTTCACCAATTAAATTTTTCAACAGTAACGGTAACAAATACAACTATGCACAAATATCCAAGAATAATTATATATATATATATATATATAAAAGAATGATTACATCAATTGGAGAATGCAATATCCAAACATGAGCAACAACTCATTTTAGGTGTTGACATGATCCTTAAGTAACAATCTATTTGATACATGCATTGACCTGCAACAAATTCGATCTGTGTGAGCATTGACTCATGAACTTCAGGCACTGACCTAAAAACATGTCTGGCTGACTGCGCAAACTGTGACATGTATCAACTAAGCTTCCACATGTGGATAATAGCGACGTGGAAGCACCAACTTCCGAATGATATTATCGATCTTTGACTAGAAGGAGGCTCCAACTCCCTAATTATATTAACTAGCTTCAATTGGAAGGAGGATTCAACCCCCTCATTATATTTATCAACTACAACTGGAAGGAGGTTCCGACCACCAAATTGTATTTACCAGATACAATTGGAAGGGGGCTCTAACCCCCTGAAGTTATTTTCCAACACTGACTAGAAGGAGGCTATAGCCTCATGTTAACACAAAAAATTGTTCACCTAGCTCTACATGGCCTAAACCTCGTACATACATCATATTACTACCATATTTCCCTTGCTTTTGACCTTCACAATTTTATTTCCACAAAAAATGGTCCGAAACATTATTATTTACTATGGTTTACCCTCACTTTCTCCAAAAAATGGGTCGAAAACCCTAAAAAGGGCCAAAAACCCTAAAAAGGGTAAAAAACCATAAAAGGGTTCAAAAGCCCTTAAAAGGGTCAAAAACCCTAAAAAGGGTTCAAAAACCCTAAAAAAGAGAAAGGATTAGAAAAGCACAGGAAAATACCATGGGCAACCACATTGGGTCAAAAATCCCTAAAACCATTCGAAAATACATTGTGAAGGGCTCTCCCAAAATATCTTTTTTCCCATTTTTCATTTTGTGAGTATGCTGGGACACCTTTTGCTCTAAGGTATTCACACACCCTTTTTCCATCATCATGTTGCCATACCATTCCCACTTAGTACGTTGAGACATTCTCCATACCAACCTGGAGAACCAACCTGTGGAGAGGCAGACCACTTCCGAAACGACCACGGTGGCCCACTTTACCAGAAAGAAGGTATAAATTTTGTTTATTTGTATTTTATTTAGTTTGGCCCTCATATATATATATTTGATTTGTGTTACTAATCTTTTTTATTGTTTGTTTTCCATGAACTCTCCCTTACGATCCCATTGACATAAGTTTGGTGCTTTTGCACGTAATAGGGGTAAAAACCCCATTACAATTTTGGTGACTCCGCTGGTCGCTCCTCTTGGATCCTTGTTTTTGCAGGTTAGCTACAGGTTTTTCTTAAGTGTATTCCTTCAACCGTCACCAATCAGGCCCCTCACGGCTGATCCAAACCTTTACCACGTTAGTGCTTGCTCCCCCGGCCCCTGGCGGGTCTGTCTTTTTTAAAATTTTCCTGTTCGGCACCAGTCGCACTTATTGGGTCGTAAGCCACAACCTAGTCACTCTTTTTTGCCCGATAAGTGAAACCTAGGTCACGACCCTAGCCCTCGATATGCGTGACCTAGATCACACAGCCTGATCGCGCCTGTCCCGATTGACGGAGCGACCCCAGTTGCCCCTATGACCTTGTTCTGAGCGAATCGGTTGCGTTTGATTCTCTGTTAGGCACGACTTGGCTGTTTTATGTCCAGATCACCTCTGCCTCCTTGTTTTGTGCGACCCGGATCGTGCCTGTTCCTATGACAGGTGCGACTACCAGTTTACACTCTGTTTTCTGTACTTGTTTCAGACCCCTCAATGTCCCACACTTTGTCCATAACAATTTTTCCTTTCCAGACCTGCTCTGTTACAACCCCTTGCTTGTTTCCTGCAAAAATTCCCTTGTTACTCATTCGTTTCAATATTGGAAGGAAAGTTTTATATGCAGATGCACACACATTCACACCATTAAGTGAACATGCTCGGTTCATGACCCCAAGCAGAGCCTTAAAGTGAGTTAATTATCTTAATAACATATGGATCGGGGTATAAAACCCATCCGCTTAACTATGGGAAATACTTGGGCATAGCCCGAAAAATCATTGCGAGGAGTACCACAGGAACCCTGAAGTAGCTAGCCATTGAGAGGACCTGCCAAGCGAAAAGGGAAACAACCCCTACCTGATTGACTAGTTCCTACCCGTGAAAAAAACCAAGAGCCGTCGTTTGTGGAAAAGCGGTTATCAGTTTTACCTGAGCCGTGGAGTGAGGGGTACTGCCCCAATACATAACCTTTTAGACAACATTGGTGGCTGAGTGACTCCTTTTGAACCATTAGGAAGCGAATTAAAATTGGGGTCCATATTCATTTTCCGTCACTACACCAGGTCATCATTGCTCCACCATGTTATTCCTATCGGCTTAGGAGGCACACCCCCCGAGTTCGATTCTTTGGACCGTCACTATTTGGAATAGGGAACCCATTTGGATTATGCCCAACAACCATTATTAACTTTTGTTTTAGGTTGGGAATGTTTTGTAGGATGCCATATTATTCTATTCTAAATGTATATGTCTAAAAGAAATCTATCACAGGTAGGAGTTGTGACCAAAATATTTTTAATTATTGAATTCTTACATATAAATATGTAAGTGTCTAATAAAATGAGTTTCCATAGCACAATCAAGAAATGTACGCATAAAATATCAATGATAAATTAACGATGAATAGTCCCATTTTCATCTAGTTAAAACCAACAATTATTGACCAATAAATTTATTTAGACATGTAGAGATTAGAAAACATAATGAAAAGTAGTCATACACCAGTGAAGCGTTTTCATGTAACAATATAACATGAACAACAAAACATGTTAATACCATACATACATTGGAACAATCCAAGTATTTCCCAAAATTTGCAAGCTTAGATAGAGAGATTCTTCAGATTAATTCCCATATTTTTTTTTACAATAGATTCCAAACATCTAAAAGCTCCAAAAAGTCCCCATTTCCTTTCTTTCTCTCTAATTTATATAATTTTAATTCTATATTAGGTTAAGTCAAACTTTTTGACTTCCTTGACTAAATGATGCTTTACAAAATGATGAATATCCACAAAATAATACTTTCTAGATGAGGATATTTGACTATGTACTTCATTTTGAGACAATATTAGATTCAAGGGGACCTAGGATGTCACTTTATAAAAGTCAACACTTGAATGAAACATAAAAGTCGATGTGTAGGGGTGGACCTTTATTTCCATATGCGCCCTCTAGGGTTCATATTGCTCTGACATGAACTTGAACATGTGGTGCTTGATTGTCTCAAATGTGACCTCATGATTAGTTACTTCATCAACAATGAACACCAACCCCTTTTTAAGAGATACAATGGAGGTTTTAAGCAGATTTATATCTCTTCTTGGTGTTGATATGTGTTGCATGAGTGCCTCGTTGGTCACCTCACTATGTGGTTCTTCTAAAATCTCCCTAGTGCTGATGATCTCTATAAATTCATTTCTTCTGATCTCTGCTAGTTGGGGTTGGTCTATTTTGGGGGAAAGAGGCAAATGACATCTCCACATGACACTAGTGGCTGCTTAATATAACTTTTGACATTTTCTTATGGTGTTAGATACACTTTGTTGCAATGTTGTTCCTGCTTTCTTGGTTTGTGTGGTAGAGGCATGGTTATGGTGGAGCTCTCTAGGTGTCATTCTTGGGGGATCTGTTAGTTGTTGAGTCAAGTCTCATTTCCATTGTGAAAGTTCATTTAAACCCATTGATATACCTTCCAGGATGCATTTATGTTCCTTTCTTTGCTCGAGAAACTCAATTAGGAATCCTATCATTGTAATTAATGCAAAAGGTTGTAAATTTGATCATGATATTTTGTGAACTCTTCTTGCATTGATAATGCACAAGACCTAAACTCTAGAAATCTTCTATTTTCATGTCTTAGTTCAGACACCTCCCTTTTCAGATGTCTTATCCTTTGCTTATAGGTATTCAAATTTCCTACCATCTCCTCCACATTTTCTTGGTTCCAAAGAGAGAGGGATACATTCACTGAAGCTATAGCTATAGGGTCTTAATCAATATTAGAAAATACACGAGTCTTAGTAATAATTATTAAAAGAGGTCTCCCTATAAGCTTGAGACTTCTGAGGCTATTTGACAATATTTTTCCTTCTTTTGTCATAGTGTAATGAATCTAGGGAAGTGCCAACTTCTTCTTTTGATGGAGTAAAATGACCCAGGACAAGATCTACCAGGCATAAGTGTCCACCAATTATATAATTAATTGCGGGATTTATATAGGAAGGACTTTCTCTTGGAACTACATGTGTGCATAGCCCCACATTTCTTCTCTTTTCTTATTCTCATTTTTTTCTAGATTCTTCTTCTTCCCCTTTTCTTTGTTCCTCAACTTCCTTTAATTTTCTTTCCTTAGTATCCTTGAGCTCCACTTCCTTTTTGTTTCTCTCTTCATCATCATTTAGAGAGTTCGTCCCATTGTTGTTTGTTGGTGCTTTTTTGAGGTCCTGCCTATGTTGAATTCTTTTTCCTTTTACCTCCTAGTTGTCGTGAGATCTCATCAAGGGACATGACTCACTTGAATACTTCTTCATTATCCAAAAACTAATTAGTATATTACCAAGTAAACTTGCAAGCTCGATAATGTTTTTCTACTATTATTGCAGAATCATTTCTTCAGAAAACTTCAGTTCCAAATTGAAATGCATTTATGGCTTGAGCTTTCTCATTGGCCTATTTTATATCCTTTAGGAAATATCCACTGATTGTCAGAGGTAATGCAGGCCAAACAACATTTTTTCAAGTTGTCGGTGCTACTCTAATACTATTTACAAGAACTTGGTTTTCTATCTCCTATAAGGTCACTTTTCAGTGACAAAGTGATGTAGCATAAGGGGAGGCTTAGTGCCACCATAGATGCACAAATAGATTCCCTTATGAGTGACATACTAGTCTCTTAGTGTGGCCATGGCTTTCATGGCCTTATCTGACATGCATTTAGCTATTTCCCCATGGATGATTGTATACAATCACATTAGAATCTCTTGGTATACTAGTTGGAGTATTTATCCTCCCACATGACTTTGTAGAAAACATGAATTGTAGGATTGTTTGAGAGACATTTCCATTACATTCCTAGGAAAGTGTTAGTGGAACAAATCACATCCAAATGGTAGGAGGACATGTAAAAACTATAGTATTTCCTTAGGTATGTGTCACTTACATTTATAAATACCTATTTGGTGTTTGATTAAAGGATGGCACCTCAATTCAAGGTAGTTCACAATGTAGTTACTTGCTGCAAGATAGGAAACCAAGGCTCCTTGAATTATGGTTCATCCATTTCATCATAGAGCCTAGACAACATCATGATTGTCATTCTATAATGAGTCCTGAGTGACTAATAAGGGTATGAGACTATATATCTAGGCCTAAACCTCTTTGTTGTTGACCACCACTTCCTTAGAAAATCATTGAAATCTAGGTCGACTACACTAATCCATTCTATAGTTAGACAAACCATAGGTGTGGAATATTTATAACAAGATTCTATAGTGAAAGGATGGAAGGAGGAAATGTGTTTTTCTTTGGCATCCTTGATTAACCCATTATCCACATCTACTATGGGGAGGAACAAGAAATGGCCTCTAATTAGGGGAAGATGGCATGCCTAGTTGTTGATGCTTTGTGCAATGTTGATTTCTTAATATTATGATACACTCTCTGGTCTTTTATGTCTTCAGGTGGGATTGTTGGGAAGTGCTCATGCTTGAACATTTGATAGATCTGTCCCTAGTGGAGGGAAGGCTCAATGTTTCTATTGTTATAGGTATCCCCATAGTTAGTTTGAGCCATTGTTTCCTCCTCTTCCTTAGATGAATACAAGGCATTGGACCATTTTGTCTTTAGATTTGGTCCTTTTGTAAGCCACATGTTCTACTTTCTATTCATCATCATCAAATTTGAAAGTGACCATATCGTTAGTACATTAGAAAACCACATGATTAAAATTAATATATGGAGCATATTTGTAATGTAGGTGGTAACTCATTGATAGAGTAAATGCCATGATTTTGGTAGAGCCCATAATGGTTTGGTCTTGTAAAAGGAACTAAAAAAAGGAAGGTGGAAATAGAAAATAATTTGACCTTGCAGGGGGAATGGGTGCTTTGAAATTTTGGTCATGCAAGTAGTGGTTCAAAGTGGACCTAGGGATGGAACTCAATGAGTGGAGCTAGATCAATTTTCTAGCATGTTTCACCTACAACAAATCCCCATTCATTTTTCCTCCTAAGAACAAACTCTCATGGATTCCCCCATACTTAATTTATTTTTCAAACCAAGTGCATCCCTAAAGTTTAAAATATATCCTAAAATTACAGGTGTGGCATCGAAAATCGTGTAGTGGGCCTTTGGCTACGTGGTTTTGCTCATTGTAACCTATCTCAATATCCATGAGAAAACCACCACAGAGTGATGTGAACCCTTGAAAGCAGGATATATTGAGAATACTACGTTTAATGCACTGCAGGAAAACCTTGCAATGCACCGTAGACCTTTGGGTCATATAGTTATCCACAATATGATTTGTTTGGACACTGTGGAAAAAACCCTAAAGTTCACTGTGAACCTTTGTTTGCGGGGTTACATGAACCATGCTCTTCTCCAGACTCCATGATATAATCTTGTTGCATTCAGATTTTTCCATCATTGTAATTTGAAGAACCTCATTTTCTATTGCTGTGTGAAAAACTTGCAACATGGTGTTTCACATTAATGTCGCCCCAATGAAACATTAAATTTTGAATCGATTATGGAGTTGCGAAGAGCGTTGCAGACTCCTCTTGTGGAGTTAGTTTTAGGATATTCCATTCTCAACCCTACCATTCCATCTCCAATAGATTCACAATAGACCTTGGTCATGGTGTGTACCAAAATGGAAATAAGGACTTAATCTCTAATATGATATGTTGAATACCTAATTCCGATGTCATGCATTGTGGCTCTTCACAATTGGATTAACAAAACTAGCATTTATCGCATACCCTAATTATGATGGCTAGATCTGCATCACCGTTCCTACTTCATAGCTTTTCCTAAGAGCACCACTAGCTTAACAATGTATCTTTACGCCATTTTAAGTTTCATTTTTTACAAATTACTTCTCATGATTGTATTATAAATGCATATTATATTTCCATTAGTAATAAATATACAAAGAGCTTTGATAGATTTGAATGAATATTTCCATGACCTTTATGGCTAATCATCATTAATCCATTACAAAAAGTTTTAATTTAGTCATAAATGGAAAGTAATCATGATAACATCAATGCTATTAAATTTCAGAAGGATATATTCGTAGAGTTGAACTATGTTGGTTCACTGTTATCATTATTTACTGATTGTCATAAATCTATGCTTTGATCTCATCTAATCACTTACTCTAATTCTCTATGCCATTATGATATGTCGAGAATATCAACTTGTAAAGCCTTAGTGTAGAAGGAGGTAGAAGATATTCATCCACCAACTCCAACTGAAGGATTGAACTTGTTGGGTACAAGCTCCACAACTAACTTCGAAGGGGATCCTGCTTGGGATGAGATGTATCATATTTTATCTATGGGTTATTATCCACCAGATGACTAGAACTTAGATGTCTATGATAATATAAGGAAGAGTTGCATATTTTACATTGCATCTAGAACAACTGTGATGCCTTATAATGACACATCCAAATGGATATTGGTTCATATAGATTCGAGGATGGGAGAAATACTTGAAGAAGAGGGGGCTATAATTTCCAACCTCAAGCTTGAATATTTTTAGTTGATGTTCAAGTTGAAAGACCTAGAATACTATTTAAATGACACTTTTATGGGAAATTTTTATGGCGAGCATCCAAATCTTGTTCCAATTATCAAAGATTGGAGAGCACAATATAGAGGCTTCATGAAGAATTCAAACAGAATATACCCTATTCATTATTTCAGGTGACCATATAGTTTTCTAATAGCGATGGTCTATCACATGTATGGAGAAGATAACTTTGTGCACGTTTAATTGGAACATATGCCTTTGGTCAAGCACTTAGCAGAGATAGGGCAAATTTTAACCTTGGTGCATATCTTGTAAGCCAACATACCTGGATGCATGTAGTTAATAAGAGAGGTACCTAAACCAAATAATAATTGATTTTATATGTCTGCTTATCTCCTTGATGTTGTTTGTTCTATTGACGCTTCCCTCTTGTGAATTGGATTTGGAAAACAAAATCTTTTTCTATCCATGTTTAATGTCGGGAGTTGCGGTTTTCAAATTACATGTTCTATTTATATGATATGTAATTATTTATTTGCTCCTTTATATTACCTCATCTATAATAAGTCAACTCCTACATTGTCATGCCAATCTAAGGTGACCGTGTTACCACTCGACTGGTTCTCCTTGGAAATTTTCACTGATATATGAGTCTTTGGGTCATGGCTCTACAACACTTGTTTCTAGGTTATGTCCTAGACATGCCATTTATTAGAGAGATTTCCTAATAGACTATAAAAAAGGGAATATGAGCTCAACTATCCCATATGAGCAAGAAATCATGTCCAATATTCCCCATCATTGTCTATTGATTCATGTTAGCAGACACCTAGTATTCCCACAAAGAAACCAACACTCTAGATGATCCAAAGCATATATACATGACCAAGAGGAAGCATGATTCTGAAATATTTATTGAAGATAATTTCAATTCCCTCTCACTGAACCCCACTTACAAGCATGAATAGGATTCTCAAGAAATCCTTTTTCAAGGAGCAAGCAACTTTGAAGAGGCTTATAGTAGGATTTCTAACAAGGTGTTAACACTGTTTTGATGAACAAGTAAGAAGAGGGGGATTAAGGTGAAATTAGGGACCTATATTTGATAATTTGGAGAAACAATTGGTTGGGTGCTAGAAAAAGAAGGGTTGTGTTCTTTATTGTTCCATAGAACCATAAGCTAGAGGCAGAAGATGGCTAAAGAAGTTAAAAAGGCGCTTGTAGAATACAATGAAAGGTTCGAGGGTTCAAATCTAAGGAAAATAGAGATCAACGGTGGATAGTGGATACGTTGGGAGAAGTTGCATGATGGAACAAAAGGTAAGTGATCAGCATAATGAAAGTTGGGAAAGGTTAAAGGATGGATATGATCAATGACAGGAGATGAAAAGATAAATAGATTGATGGTGGAGGAGAGTTTCACTCTTGAAACATGCATGGGAAGTGGATTGGTCTTGGACTAGAGGAACTTTTACCACTTTCCATGTGGCGGTAAGATAATCATTCCATTGGGCGAAAGGCGCTAGGGAAAAACCAATCCTTGCAATCCTGAAACCGCTTATGGATAGTTTTATAAAAGAAAAGGTTACATGTTGGCACGACTATTTGTATTTTGTGCATTGGAGAGGAACGTGTCTGTGCCCTGTGGAAGCCAAGTCAGATACAAATTTCCAGATGCCATCTGTTAGGTAGGCCACATAACTAACCTGCCCAAATTGTTTAAAATGGAAGTTGAAAGGGAGGTCGAAGCACAGGTCCACACGTTTGGAAAACTGGAAGACATTTTTGAAGATAGGGATGGTGATATTTTTGATACTGTGCTTTCCTTTGGTCCAATCCATGAGTTCAAAAAGAAATTACAAACCTTTAAAGAACAAGGAGTCAACATGCACGTTGTTTACAGTTCTCAGTTCCACCATTTCTATCCAGACTAAACCGTAAATTTTTTGAATTTTGTAGCTTGGTGTGCGTCTAATTACTCCCATTCTCAACGTGTTGTAATGTATTCAACTAGGCATAAGATAATTTTCCTTGTTAATGCATTAATTATCAGAGAGTGACTTGAAGCACCCCTACCATTTTCTTTGAACCAAGAATATTTTGTCGAAGAAAACCTAATTGAGCAGTTTAGACATGTTGTTGTGGAAGAAAAACAAGATTTTGCTCCAAAATCCTAAAACTTGATGTATCTATTGTAGATGAACCCTTTCCCTTTGATATTAACCTGTTCAATGAAGAGTCTTAATTGGTCATTGTCTTTATGAGTCAATTTTTAGGGATGGACACTGATAGGTTTGTACCAGATATTTTATTGAGTCTATTGTTCAAGGTGAGCATGTGTCAGTCCGAGTCAGAGTTAAGTCAATTAACTTGCTTTAAATTTGATGAATTCTTGGCTGAGAATATTGGTTCTTAGCTGGTGAATTTACATAGAGCTAGACACCTTAGATTCTAGTCTTACATGGTTAGGATGTTTCTATTCTTTAATGAGGAAAACTTGCAGTTTCCAAAGATTTTGTTTACTTCAGAAATTAGGAACAACACCTTCAACTATATGAATATCATAACGACAGAGATATACATAGTAATGTTTTAGAACATGTTTCCTAGAGTTTTACCAGAAATGGAAGAAATGTTGCAGTTTGCTCCAAATAGAAGGGTTGGGGATTGGTTCTTGTTGAAGGAACATACAATTATTAGGATGTATGCTTTTGTTCATGAACCATATATTCTGCCAACATTTTTGACACCCAAGATTTTTTCTCTGGATTTCATTCGACAAAAAATAATTGTAGAAAATGAACATTTCCCGAGCTTCAGAAATCAAATTTCCTTTGAAGGTAGGTCCATTCATCATAAAAAACAAAGTTGCTATCCTAGTGGTTGAAGGCCTATTGGAGGATATGAATTTCATGAAGGCCACTAAAATCAATCATTATCCACACCATATTATCTCTCAGAGGAGGAAACACAATAAAAATAAAGCATGCGAGAACTAGGAGATATAAGGATTAACTGATAGAGATAACTTTATTGAATACCTGTTAGAAGAGGAGGATTCATGAGGTTTACAAGCAAATCCTTCCGCAACAATGAAAGCAACAACAATGATTGTTCCAACTCCAAGCAATAGTGAAATAGATTGTAAGAGAAGTTTCTCAAAGGATATGAAGGTTGAAGAGGAGGACTCATAAGCATCGAAGAGATAGAAGACAAAGTCAGAGAAAGAGTTAGTTGAGGTTGGGAGTAATAAAATGAAAGAGAAATTCCAAGGCCCAACTTTTGAAGTTCAAAAATATAGTTTTTTAGAGACACAAAAGGGGGATCAAGTGGTAAATTCAAGTCCAAGAATGATTTACGTGATAGCTATAGGAAAGAGAATAATGTTTCTTCCAAAGCGTCTTGAAAGCTTTATTCCAAAGCAAGAAACATTTCAGATAAATGGTTTCATTGGTCACTTTGAAGGTCTATGCCAAAAATACACTAAATCTGGCAGTAACTACCCAAAACAGAGTTGTGGAAATGAGGCTTAATCTGTAGAAGATCTCAGTGCCTGATAAAATACATTTACACAAGCAAACTGGGGAGGTCATTTATACCGATCTAATGAAACTTACATTAAAAGTATCAAAGTTACAAACCGTAGTATCCAAGATAGAAGGTCAATTGAAGCAGGAGAAGGTAGAAAATAAAATACATCAACAACACATTAAGAAGCTTCAAGGGGATATTTTGGCTATGGATAGTGAGGTGGATAAAGGACATGCTACTAAGAATATTTTGGCTGAAAATGAGAGCACGAAGCAGCTATTGAAAAAGAAGATAAAGATTCCATCCACTCAGTTGATTCAGACTTCTGAGTTAACTGAGTAAGAGAAGGCCAAAGAGTCATTATCTTAAGAATTAAATAGCTGTAAGGATAAATTGCTAAAGCTTGTTGGAGAACAAATTCAATGGGAACATGAAAAAGGTTTGCTTATAGCTAAAATTGATGTTTTGAATGAAAATCTGTTGGCGTTGAAGAAGGAGAGAGAGGAGAAACAAAAAGATAAGCTATAGGAAACAGATCATCCAAGTACATAAGCAGATAGTGAAGCTATTGTCCAAGCAATGTCACAAGTCAGCTTGAGAGATGAAGAGACAAAAATCCCGAAAAAAAAAAATCAAAAGTTGGCTAAAATAATTAAAAATAAGGAAGAAGAAATAATTTTTTTTGAAAATAAGAATAAGGAGCTGCTGGACAGAAATGACAAGTTAGCAAAACAACTGTTAGGATAATTTCCAATACAATGTGCCACACATCTCCTTTGGGACATGATTATTGCATAAGTGACAAAAAAAAGTCCTTATTTAAATTGTATCGAGGATAAGGAGATGGAGATCAATGTGGAAAGACAAAGTTGTAAAACTGTAAAAGAGGATTTGGACAAAAAATTAGCATATACAGCTAGAAACATTATTAATTTTCTTAATACTTTATCTGAAGAGGAATTGAGAACAATGTGAATCAAAGAAAAAATCACAATAATAACTTGGGCAATAAAATTTATTGGTAAACATCAACACATTGAGACTGTCCAAGTAAAGGCAGACATAATGTTACATCATGTGAAATCTATTAAAGGTATATTCATAGAATTATTTCAGAAAGGCCTGCCTCCTTTTTGGGATGAAGATGGCAAGCTGTTTTTTCATTCTGAATACCAGGACTTGCTAGTTAAAGCCATGTTAGATCATAAGAAGTTTGAAGATATGACACAGTCCTTGTAAGGAAAAGTCATAGTTGATAAGTTGGCTGTCGATTTTGAATTGGTAAATTCATTCAGGACAAGTGGGATCTAGTTGCCAACTATTTCTTATGTGGATCATGTGGAGCTGAGGGTATTAGCTAAATATATGACAAATCTGGAAATGCCATCTGGAGATCATGGAAGACTATTGAAAAATTTGGCAAAATGAAATACATGCTACATCAGTGAAAATTTAATTTCAAGGCTCGAGCTAAAGATATGAAAAATATTATTTCAAAGAAAAGTTAAAATATTTTCTATTAGTTATAAAGATTTAGTTTGTTAAGGTTATTGGATAGATGTAATAAGGCAGTTACAAATGCCTATTTTTAGAATAAAGGTAGTTAGGAATCATGCCGAGGAGGATTTTTGAAGTATAAAAACATGTTTTGTAATGTAATTGGGGTTGGAACTTGTGAGAAAAAAACTCATTTTTGTAATAGAGATTTCCCGTTAATAAATTTACAGAGCCAAGTAGGAAATTTTACGTATCAGAGATTCTCATGTTGTTCTTTTTGCAGTATGTACTTCCTTTTTCTTATGTGAATGTGCTTCCTGCTATTCCTTTCCATTATGTTATCTCTTATACTTAAATAAGTGTGTATTGAATCAAAATTCATAATCATATGCTCTGGTTATTTATTTCAATTATTCACAAACATAATTCTTCTAAAGTTAATATTGGATTCGTCTTTTGATTTCCATGTTAATGGACTGTTCATTTTTCTTCCCTATCACCAGACAATTAAGAAACCGATTGTAAAAGAGTGACTATCCCGCCTCTATGAAGAAACTTCATTGCACTGTAATTCATTTTAATTCGTGATTTTGAATCCATGCCAAATGATACCCACCTGTTTCAACATTTTCAATCATTAAATATGTTTCTTTAAAAATATATCTGGCCTTTGTATTTATTTATTAAGAGATCCCTCTTTGGTAGGAAAGAAGCCGACTTTCCTCCTAAATATTGGTTTGTAAGGTTACCTTGGAGCTATCCGTCCACAACCAAAGGATAACATTTCGAGTGATAACACATGGCTCCCATAATTGATATTCATAATAAACAATTATCTTTCCAATACTCAGTTAGGGTCGAAAGGAAACTAATATTTGAGGTTGAGGCAGGCAAGAGCATAAGAATAAAGAATATGATAAAATCAAGAAAGAGGAAGCAATTAAGACATTTTTTGAGGCAGAAGAAGGACTACTTTGCTTGTAAGCAAAGAAATCAGATCAAGGTGTAAAATAAAAAAATAGAGGCAGAGATAAAAGCCTACCATAAGGCTTTGGAAAAAAGAAGCAATGGTAAAAGAGGTCGATGAAAAAATGATGCAGCAAGTGGTGGAATTTCATATAATCACCGAGACAAAAGAAGATAAAAGGAAAAGGGATGAAGCTTAGGAAGAATGCATTTGAAAACAATTTTTCTTGAAGAAAATACAAAAGGATAATAAATCTCAGGCTACTGAAGAGGAGCGAAAAAGAAAAGTAGAGGAAACTTGCAAAGCTACTGAAGAGGAGAGAAGGAAAAAGAAAGACTCAGATGCTGAAGCATTAAAGGCACAACTCCTCTAAGAACAACAAAAAAGAGAGTCTGAATCCCTCACAACCAAGGCATTGAAGGAAAAAGAGGAAGAAGAGGAATTGAAAAGCTTATAAAAAACCTATATAGGTTAGCAATGGGTAGTACTTATGACTCCTCGAACAACTATCTCAATTATATTATGGGACACCATGCAATCAAAGGACATTGATACTAGAATTGTCTCCTTAGGAAAATATTTTATCAACATACAAAGTAAAAGCATCACTAAATGACCATATAAAAGGTAGAATACCCAAGTTCTGTTCAATGACCTTATAGTTTTCGACATGGATGGGAAATAACTAGATGAGATAGCCTCTGATACTGCTTCTTTAATCGAAGTTTTGGTGAATGTTAATGTAATCTATAGAGAAGTGTTGGTCAATCAAATGCAAAAATACAAAGAGAAAAAAGAGAAATATAAATACTAAGTCAAAGAATTCAAGAATCATCTTTCCAATTTAGAGCACCAATCTTTTATGGAATAAGAGAAATTAAAGAAAGAGAATAATAATGAAATTGCTCTCTTAAAAGAGGAGCATGAAAGGAGCATGAATGAAATGAGAATAACCAAGGAGTATGTGGAGTTTAAAATTCAGGTATACCAAGAGGAGAATTCTCTTCTCATCAACATGATGAAGGAAGAAGATACCAAGGTCAACCAAAAATTGAAAGTAGCACACAAAACTTTATTTACTTAGCTTGAAGAGCTACAACAATATTATGAGAATGTTGTGATATTGAAAGATGGAGTTGAGATATTTGGATATGGATAAAAAATGATCCAAAGTGTGTTGAAGAAATCATTAAGTGGCAACAATTACATAAATAAATTCTTGGGAATATCTCGAAGATAGAAAAAAGAGAAGAAGCCAAATAGAGGCTTGGAAGCAGTCTTAAGACACCACATAGGCTGAAGCACTTAAGTCATTGATGATTTTAAAAGAGTTTTTTCTTCGAGATGGAATTCTATAGGAGAAGGCCATGAATAGATAAAACATGACATTCCTTGAAGATATAAGATCCCTAGAACCAATAAAGACTAGAATTGTTTGTATGGAGTAGGAAAGAAAACAAAGTGAACAAGCGATAACTCAGTTGACAAAAGTTGATCATGATATTTTTTATCATTTCATCTATCAACCAATTGGATTAGTTTTCAGGACTAAATCCATCATAAATTCTATCCAAGTTGGTCTTGATGAATAAATTGAACCAAAGGTGTTGGGCATTGAAGTTCAATTTGAAAGGCTACAGGACGAGCATATAAAGAAGATCAAATATTGGCACGCTTAGTGAGATAAATTCCAACAAGAGACCATTTGAGTTTTTTTTTAATTTAATTTAATTTAATTTAATTTTATTCATATATGTATTTATTTAAGTTTTATCAATGTAAATTAAGTAAAAAAAAGTCAGTTATTAATTTTGGCCAAACTCTTTTAGATGTCCCTCCGCTTTCAATTATAAAGGAGATATTTTTTTGAAGCCAAAAGTGGGGGGTGTTGGTGGGAAACCCTTACTTCTTTTATTATGTATATTATTGTATGGATGGATCGAGTAGGAGGTCCAATCATGTATTCTGGAAACATTTTTGTCAATGGAAAGGCACAAATTCCTCTTCGAATTTTTCCTGGTGATGTTGGTGAAATTTTCTCTATAGTAATGTTATTGCAAATTATTCTTTTATATCATATTATGGATGCAACATTAAGCTTTCCATATTATTTGTTTTAAAGTTGAAGGGACACATGTTGAGTAATATCAATATATGTTGAGTAATATCAATTAACTTGTGTGTCTCAAATATATTTCAATATTAATCACATATTATTTGAATTCTTTCTATACTTTTTATATTCCATATTGAAGCATGTAACTTATCACCTTTCCATCATCGTATGAATGCATAGAAAATATTAGTAAACAATATAAGGAGCAATTATTTTTCTCGTGTATTTACTAATTTTAATGTTTTAATGTGTTGTTGATACTAAGGAATTATTTTTGAGTATCATGAATAAAACAATCTTTTGTTTTGTGCATTCCCTTAATTTACAAGATTTCTCATGAAAAGGATAATTTAGTTAGAATTGATTCATTTCCTTGATTTAGATTGAAATTTACAGAAATATTAAAAAACATATAACTAGAAAAACTTCTAAATTACAATGTCAGCTGGGCCCTAAACTAGTTGGAGGCACCATCCCAATCACAACGAGGTCTAACTTGTGACTTGCTAGCGAGTGTTTTTCCCTCATTGTTGACATTGTCAATTTGACCTGTTGAAAAAATCGGCTCTAAAAGGAGGGCCATCATGATGAATGGATGGCACTAATAAATACAACCCTACATAGGACCATTCATCTACTGAACAAGAAAATACCATGCGGCTCATCGATTCCATAGAACACAAACTTGATCTAAAGTTTAACTCTTGTGTTACACCGATTCTTACCCCATTGCAAATTCTTGATAGACATGGATGATCACAATGATTATCTCGTGATCAATCCTTATCGGTAACAAGAACACTTGGTATTACTCAGTTGTTTCAACCCTCATGAGTGGTATGTTGTCGAAAATGTAACTCTGGACGATATTTTTTGTTGTATTATTATTATCATATTGTACTTTTGTTATTCCTCCTTTCAAAGATGTTTTTCCTCTGACTAGGGATGCCATTGATGTAATTGGTCATGTAAGAGTCAAGGTAAAACCTCCATTGTAAGTCCTGACAATAGTCCCCAAAATAAATATTATAAAATCTATTTTTTAGTCTCCCTCGGAGAAGTCGACCCAATGAGGTTAAAGAAGTTGTCCCTTTTGAGGTTTTAGGTCACCCACATGAAGAATATAAATAAGGGGTTTCCCTCCCTTTTTGGACACATAGAAAAAACGAGAAAGTTCACTCAAGGAGAGGGAAAGTCAAAATTTTTGGGGTAGAAGAAGAAGAATCTGCATAAGTTATCTTATCTTTGGAGTTTCTAGTTATGTCTAACATAGTACTAAGTGGCGAATCTATACAAAACAAATTGTTGGGTTTTCTCCCTTACGGATTCCCATGATAAAATATTTGTGTCTTTCTTTTATGTTATGCTTGTCTATAATTTAGTTATCCCATTACATTATATTAAATATATAATTATATCTGAATTAAAGTGCAAACTCTAACATGGTATTAGAGCCACTGTTAAAGAAGGCACTATGAAACTATAGAAACTAGGGCTTCCAAGTTCTAGCACTTTTATCCACAAATTTTACAGAAAAGAAGGCCAAGGCAACTTGCCTCAAGGAGACACATCTTTTGGTGGAGATAGATTACAGTTTGGAGAAGTTTCATTTTTTGACTACGGGACACTATGGGAAGGAAGTAGGACATCATGTTTTTGGATCTCCCCTTCACAAAATTTGGAAAAGGACACCATTA
Source organism: Pseudotsuga menziesii (assembly GCA_001517045.1). NCBI lineage: Eukaryota > Viridiplantae > Streptophyta > Pinopsida > Pinales > Pinaceae > Pseudotsuga > Pseudotsuga menziesii. The sequence continues at coordinate 92,733 of LPNX011220297.1, forward strand.
GAAAACTCATCTTAAGGAGGAACATCTTTCTATCCAGGGAGAAGAACAAGATTCCAAGTTTGAAAAATTAGGGTTTCTATGTCAGACCCCAGGTCATCCAAGTCAAGGAATAGTTTGGGCATCTCAAATTGGTAAGATATATTTCTTTGTTATTTCCAGTTGATGTTCTCATATCAATATGTTGAACCATACCAAGCTCGAGGACAAGCTTGAAGGAGCTGGAAACTTCCGAGAATGGAAGTATAGAATTTCTCTTAACTTAGAGGAGAATGACTTGGACAAGTATGTCACTACGGAGGTTCCAGAACCAAAAGGATAAGAGGCCAAATATACTCATGAAAATAACATAATTAGATCCACAAGGATTATTACAAACTCCATCAAATATAATCTCATCCCTCATGACTCATCATTAAATACTCCCAAGTAAATGTTCGATGCTTTGACCAAGCTATATGAAGGGAAGAACATCAAACCAAAGATAATTTTGAGGAATTAACTAAATAATGTGAAGATCCAATGCTTAGAAACCATCTAGTCTTATTTCACAAGGGTGTCACAAATTAAGGAGAAACTTGAGGCCATTGAAGAAAATATTGAAGGAGTGATTGTGATGACTACCTTGAATGGTATCCCAAGGTCATGGGACTCATTCATCCAAGGTACATGCACCTAGAAGAAGCCAATCAATTTCAACATATTGTGGGATGAATGCACTCAAGAAGAAACTCTATTAGTGTCAAGATAAGAGAAGATGGGAGATGATGAAAAAAAAGCTCTAACGGTTCACACAAAGAAGAATAAAAGCAAGAGGGAGGATCACCCTCACAAAAAGGCCCAAAAGATTCCAAAAGAATCATAAATATCAAAAGGGATTCCAATTTTGTATGCTTCACATGTGATGAAAAATGTCAATTTGCAGTGGATTTACCCAGAAACTAAGGATCCACCAAGGAAAATAAGAATAAGAGACTTCTTGCACATACGGTTGAAGATGATGAACCTACAAACAAAAGAACAAGAGAAGATTCTTCAAGTTATGAAGAATATGTTTTGATATCAACTCTGTGAAATGTATCATCACCCATGGAAGAAATTATTGGCTTGTATATAGTGGAGCTTCCAAGCACATGACAGGGTACAAAAAATATTTTATCAACTTGTCAGAAAATGAGTCACCTCACAAGGTGAAACTTGGATATGACTACCAGTATCCCATAAAAGGGAGTGGAGAATCTTACATTAAGTCGGATTCAAAAAAATTAATGAAGATTAAGGATGTTCTCTACATACCATGTTTGAAGAAAAATATCCTCTCCATCTCAGATCTAGATGCTAAAGGATTTTGTGTTGCATTTGTTGATGGCCAAGTGCTCGTGTGGATAGGAGGCAACACAATAGATGATGCAACAATAATTGGGGGGAAAAAGAGAGGCATGCACAAGTTCAAGGGGAAACCATAACAAGCATTGGTTCACGAATCCATGGAACCAATTGAACTATGGAACTGAAGGCTTGCACATGTAAGCTATAGAGCACTACCAATTGCAAGCAAGGCAGTATTAGGTCTACCTGAGATTCAAGCAAAACATGAAGGAATTTGCAAAGGATGTGTGCAAGGGAAGAATGTAAAGAAACCATTTCCAAGCAGTGAAAGCAAGGAAAAATATATTTTGGAGATAATCAATTTAGATGTATGCAACCCCATGCCATTCAAATCCTTAAGAGGGTATGCATACTATGTTTCTTTCATAGATGATTATTATTGTAAAACATGGGTTTATTTCTTGAAAAGTAAAGATGAAGTTCTCAGTAATTTCAAGGAATTCAAATCCTTGGTAGAGAATCAAACTAAAAGGAATATCAATACTTTACTATCACACAATGGTGGTGAGTTCACTTTAGAAGAGTTCAAAGAATTATGTAGAGAATCTGGGATTAAGAGGGAGATGAGCACTCCCTACAATCCTCAACAAAATGACATTGCAAAAAGGAAGAACAAAAAAATAATGGAAGCAACAAAGGTGATGTTGCATGACCAAGATATTCCAATGCACTTATGGGAAGAAGATACAAGAAGATCATGTATGTACAGAGTAGAACACCTCACCATGTCTTGGATAAAAATATTATAGAAAAATATTTCTTAGGAGAGAAATAAGAAGAAATCCATCTCCGAATATTTGTATTCCTTGTGTGCATACATGTTCCAAAATAAAAGAGAACAAAACTAGATCCTTCAGGAAAGATGGGCATATTCATGCAATACAATGACACATAAAAGGCATATAGAATATACTTCCCAGGATTCAAGAATATAGAGACCATACGATACATTACTTTTCATGAATATTCATCCTACAATAGATCAAGGGAATTCCACACCAAATAAATTGAAGAACCCAAAGTTCCCAGAACTAGAGATACAATTATGAAAGAAGTGAGCCAAGAAGACCATGAAGAACTGACTTTACAGAACCATAGATATCTGTAGATCCACCTCATGAGAAGAAATCCTACAAAAGAAGACCATCATGGGAACAATAAGCAATACAATATGTAGAGAGATATGGTGATCCATATGGGACTTCCAAAAAGAGTAACAGACCGATACCATACTGTAACATGGTTTTTACCCCTGTTACGTGCAAAAGCAGTAGCTTTATGTTAATGGGACAGTAAGGGATATTTCATGAAAAAACTGCAACAATAAACAAGATCAGTAACACAAAGAAAATAAACATATAGGAAGGATAAACTAAATAAAATGCAAATAAATGAAAATTATACCTTCTTTCTTGTAAAAATGGGCCACCGTTGCCGTCTCGGAAATGGTCCACCTCTCCACAGGCTGGTTCTCCAGATGGGTACGGAGAATGTCTCGACGTACTAAGTGGGAATGGTAGGGAAACATGATGATGGAAAAATGGTGTGTGAGTACTTGAGAGGAAAAGGTGTCTCACCGTACTCACAAAATAAACAATGGGAAAAAAGGTGTAAGAATCTTTCGGGAGAGACCTTCACACTGTATTTATAATATGTTTTTAGGGTTTTTTGACCTTTTCTCTCTTTTTGGGTTTTGAACCCTTTTTAGAATTTTTGCACCCTTTTTAGGGTCTTTGACCCTTTTTAGGGGTTTTGATCCTTTTTTAGGGTTCTTGACCCTATTTGGGAGAGAATGAGGGTAAACCATAGTAAATAATAGTGTTTTGTATTGGGAATACAATTGTGAAGGCAAAAAATAAGGGAAATAGGGTAGGAATATGATGTATGCATGTGGTTTAGACCATGTAGAGCTAGGTGAACAATTTTTTGTGTTAACAGATTTCCCCCTGATGTGTGAGGGTAGGAGCTCATCGTATGGTAGATGGACATCATAGGATCAAGGGAAAAGTTGAGAGACTGGAGAGACCTGCAGAGAAGTGGAGCTTCCTCGTTCGAACCACGATGGATTTTGGTTTTTTATTAATGGTTCCTCAAAAATGGATGAGATACATATAATGTGTGACACGTTTATGGATGAGGCGGGCATCCCCATGATCGTAACAATGTCAAAAGAAGAAATAATGGAATCAAGGCTAAAAAGCATGGGAGATGATCAATATATACAAATGATGATACATAATGGTGGCCTCAATGAGAGGCTGAATACAATGCTGATATGAAGAACTCATACATAGGAACAATGCGATTCTCATTGAATGCAATATCTTCACAATTGATGCTCTACTGGATCTGGAGGTGTACATATGTATGGACTCAAGGAATGAGAGTCAAAATATTTGTTTTACAATATGCAGTGTCAGGTACTGGAGATACATGGAAGCACTACACTGGGGGATTTCGAACACTGTCACCAACGCAACCCAAAAATCACAAGGGACATGAAAATGTATGGGTCCCATAGTTCACCATTGTGCTAGACTCAGGTGACAACCGGGGTCTTCAACCAAATACTGAATGGATCAATACCCTGTACGAATATCAACGGTGCGATGATGTAGTTGAAGTCGAGCACATGAGACACAACCATCTTGAGAGGCACTAATGAATCCTCTCAAGTGGTCCAAGAAACTCATCAATGAGGTGAATGAATCCAGGATACTGGGACCTTTGGGTCGATCCTATGGAGTAGATGTGTTGATATCGACAGAGGGAGACCTACAACTAATCAAGGCAATGATGTGTCCTTGACTAGAAGCACGAGGGTGATAACCAAAGATGTGGAATCAATCTGGGGAATGGCACAATGAATGGGGGAATGGGGGCAGGGGAATACGAGCGAATCAAAATTCCTTTGTTCAGAGTATGACGATAGGGCTGACTTGGCAGCAAATAAAACTGAATCATGCAAGAGGGATCATAGGTGCAATACCGGGAATGTAACTGTAAATGGGAAATACTGAGGGAGGTAACTAGACTAGTGATATCCATGGGATCCAAGGAAGAATCATTGCAGAACACTCTAAAAAAAGGAGACCCAATGGGGGAAAGTTGCCAAACTATGATATATGGAGTGGCGCCTAAAGACATTGTTATGACACGATCTTGTCGATTTTTAGTGAGCCTAAGAAAGTAAATGCTCGATGTTGTTTTTAATTTTAGAGAGTCTAAAAATAGGAAGAAGACTCCAATGTGGGCTCTTTTTTGTATGTAGTCTCCTCATCCCGGAAAAAATGATACAAGTGTACAAAGGAGAGCTCTCTGAAGCTTTGGGGAAGGAATAATTCTTTACTGTTGATAGTCTAATCAAGACGGAAAAGGTTAAACCTATACTGATTGGATGGTCATTCAAATAATTTTACGAGCATGAACGAAACCAAGTTTGCTCGACAATATTTTCTTGATGAGAAGGATGGAAAATAGATTAAAGAAAACCCATGATGAGATTTTTCATAAATTTCAGACCCCATGTCTGAGAAAGCATAAAAGGATACAAAGGGAAACAGTCCTGGCGTGAATGTGCCTAGATGGTCCTTTTCTTATCATAGTTTATACAGTCCAAAAAAGGAGATAAATGAGGCTAAATATATGCACTTTCAAATACTTCAACGAGGGTGAAAGGAAGTAGGTGTGCTCTGTGTTACAGAGAGAAATTCCTATGGTTTGGGGTACCATAACAGATAGCTTGACTCCAGAAATTAGTCCTTTCCTATATGCAAGAGAAACCAAATATCTAACATTAAAGGATCTCTATTCATACCTTATTCCGGACAGTTGATGTAGATCCCCGTTGAGCTTTCCAACTCCAGCTTGAATTGATAAATTGCTTCCTCAACATTCAATAAACAAGACAAGCATGCTATATATAATCATGTTATACCTACTCTAGCATATATAATCAATAACATATAAGCATTTGAAATCATCCATGGATCAAATATTCATTCAAATACACATTATTGGATAGGAAAAGATATTTCTATTAATATAAAATCAGAGATTACAATGAATACAACCTCTGTTGGCACGTCTGCAAATCGGAGAAACTGAGTCCCCCACTTGGGCCTCCACCACTTCAATCCTCCATCTCTCGATAGCAAGCTCAGAAGAAAAGGGCAAGCTTGGGAAGAACACAATAGTGCTCCAAGGGACAAAGGGATGTAGACTCAAGCACAAGTTCTGGCAACAATGGAATATAGTTCTCTTGCTCTCAATTCCTCATGCCTTCAATGTATCCAAAGGGTTCCTTATATAGCTCTTCAATGGGGTAATGAAAGGTCAAATCCGAGCGATCTCAAGGCATAGGGAAGGCTAGGAGACAAGTGAGTTGGATCCACATCAAGGAAAACTCCAAAAGAATTTGGCCTTTTGCACACATCCCGATGTACGCGGTTTTAGGGGTCAAACCCGCATATATACGCGAGAAAGGGTTTAAAAGTCACGTATGGCAATTTTTGCATGTTTTTAGGGACGATCTTGGAAACATCAAAGGAACAAAACTGGTCCATGGGGTCTAAGGAGTCTGTAGAGGGACAGGGAAGGCCATAAAAAAGTGATTCACCATGTGTGGTAAAATCAACTATAATAGATGCCCCCTAATGTGTGAGGTCAGAGGGGTCATACGATGGTCGAAATACATTATAAGTCCATCCCATAAGTGAAGTGATGAAGAACCCAGTGGAAGAAACAACCATCCAATCAACACTATACAATGATACAACTCTGCACATAACTGCAAATACATATAGCAGTCCCGGATACATAAGAGTACAATGGCCATGAATAGGCATGATACACTATGACATATGTGGTCATCGCCACGTACAATATAAATATATCAGAATCTCCATGATGAAGATATACAAAGGATCATGATCTCCATAATGGATGGAAATGTCTGACATACATTGGAATCAAGTCACGAGAGCTAAAATCTCATGAACACTGGCACGATCAAGGAGGTAGCATATAAGAGATGCCACCAATCTGGAAGGTCTTATACACAAATTGCTACGAGTACATGTCCTACTATGTGAATAGAGGTGTCAAGGTCGAACATAGTAGTCCATCGTCTGATTACCGATCATTGATGTATACCATTAACAGACGCGAGATCACCCACCGATAATGAAAATGGGAATCAAGGTACTAGAGTGCAAACTAACAAGTGTGAATAAATGTGTTGAGGTCGAACACTTGAGAGAATCCATTGATCAGGGGACATTGATGTATTCCCAAAAAATTGTCGATGGCGAGAGAACCTGCCACTGATGACTGCAAGTCTCAAGGCACTCAAACATGACTCTAGATTCCTATCCCAGAATAAATGATCTGAATTCGATGGGATGGAATCCACTGGAAGGAGGGAATTAAGGAATCCCCCATCATCCAACACGAGGTACTTAGCAAATCTGTATAATGTGGAAGGACTCAATCATAAGGTGGACGAACTAGTAACTGTACCGAGAATGGCTAACATGCAAAGTCAAGATAACTGAGGAATGGTCGACTCAGGTTTCAACTTCCTTCAAACAAGATCATATAGGCAAATGGTGACTGAATGTAGGTAGCATAGACTCGATATGCAAAACTGGGACATCTCTACGACACAGGAGGCATCGACAGAGGCTCCATAGGGACTGGAAGTTTAACCTGTCAATGGATATAAAATCAGATAAATGAGTACAAATCCTAAAGTCAAACTATTAACCCAACCAACGGATGTGATATACAGTGCTCTGTTCAAAGGCGACACGACTCAACTGCTACCAAAGATAACATCTTTCCTTGTCCGGCTTTTTGGTTTTTTAATTTTTTTTTGTTTTGAATTTTTCAAATATTTGAAAAGCTTGAAAAAGAATAAAATTGCTTTAAAGTTACAGACTAGGAGGATACGAGTGTCAAATGGGCAAACAAACTAGTTCCAAGCAGTGGAACATACCAATGCTCAATGCAAGGACACATGTGTAGGATAGCGAAACTCGAGGGAAAGTCTCCTCTCGGTAAAAATAGGGAATCAAGCTGCAAAGGATATACAAAATGGCTCTATGTGGCTAGACATGAGACAAGCTCGGGCTATATGGCTGATACTCAGAGTCAGGGAAGTCGGCATCAGGCTCAAATGAGGCAGGCAAAGCTCATGATAATTCAATTACAACTTGACATAAGGGAGTCTGGGGGAAATAGGCTAGCAAAAGATCAAGAGGAGTATGAGGCTCTTGCGAAATGTCATGGCAATACTATACAATGGAATCCCACACCCTAAAGGACAAAACTGTCAGCATGGGCACCAAATGCAAATAAGGCGCTAACTGGGGTACCCATGTAAGGTCAATCTCTACCATTCAAATCATGCCACTTCTAAAACAACAAGAAGGTTTCGTGACAATATAGAATGGGTTCGTACCTATGGTTATGATGAAATGGTCATAAGGTCATGCAAAATGCAAACGGTGGTGAAACCTAACCTATATGCCATTTTAGATATGACACCTGAAATCGACACAAACTGGTCAAAACAATGGTCGAAATGACGCTCAAAACGGTCTCCTACATCATATATTAGTAAAAAATGGTTCAAAAGGATTAGAAACGGTCCAAAACTATAGAAAGGGGGTAAAAGTTTTCAAAATTTTGATTTTTTTTTATAAATAGGAAAAAATTCAAAACATTATATAACATTTGAAATTTTTACCCAATTGAGCTCAGAACTTCAAACGTGAATTCTGGGAGATCCAGCTGATGGAATTCGTCACCGTTTTTTCTAGGTAATTTCCCATGCCCTGCTCTTTCATTTTCATGTAAAATTTTCAATTTTCCATGGTCAATTTTGATTTCTAGGCCATCCTAAAGTGTGCACCTCGGCCCACATGGAAATCGAGGATTTTTCTACGTATAGGGCTGGATATACGTGGAAAAACCCTTAAATTCGCGTACATACATGGTTGTTTAGCAAATAGTCGTGTATGCAGCCACATTCAAGTTTTTTAAAGACTTCTAATGACCCAAACTTGATTTAAATGTGCAGGATGGTTCTAGAATGGAGAGAACATGAGCACGGGGATGTAGAAGAGGTAGTACGTGGTGATCTAATGGCACAACAGGCTCTTCATGCATGCAGCCTCTACAAGTTTTGGTGTCTTGGTGGCTTAAGAGCCAAACCAAGACTGCTGCAGATGCTAGTAGACTACTGGGATCTTGACTTAGAGTCTTTCTAGATTGATGGGATGTCGCTCACCATAGAAGTGGAGGACATATACTTTATTACTAGACTTTCCCGACGGGGGGAAATGGTGAACCCACGATCTCGTGGGCCCGGAGGTGGCCTTGCCATAGATGAGTACATAGCCGTGTATTGTTATCCAGACAAGGAGAAGGTCGGGAGCCAAATCCCAACTAACCCGATACAGGTGCTAGGCCTAAAGGCCATACTACTAACACTGGGAAAGATAGTAGGGCTAGCCTCACTCCACCAAGCCTTACAGCCTATGATGTTCTATGCGGTGGAGTGCATGAGACCCACAGTGTACGATTGGAGCACTGCACTACTGGGAAACATGAAACACTAGCTCAGTGAGTGCAATATGGGCAGAGTACAAAAATTCGGTTTTAGTAGCATACTGAGCACATTTTTCTTTGAGCGTGTTCCAGGATTGAGCCCTAGAGTTGACGTTCCTCTTCATGGGGTTCGAGATCCGGCCCAACGACGTTGGGCAGACGCGATGCGCAGACTGGGCAGAGGTAGGGTGTCCAACCCCTATCCAGCTGATTTCTTTCCATGGTGGTGATGACAGATAATTGCCATTGATGATTACCCCTATGCGGGGATAGATTTTTGGGGAGACCCCGACATGCCATTACCACCAGGATCGGCATACGGTGACATTGGTAATGAATCCCAACCCTCTTTTGAAGATTTTTGAGTTATTTAATTTTTTTTTTTTGTGTTTTTTGATATATGGAATCAAAAAGACATGTTTTTGCATGACAACACATAGTGACATCCTATCATATGTATGCAAATGTAGGACCACGGTGGCCTAAAGGCTTCCCTCATCATAGACAAAGGGGAAGAGGAGATGACATTACGGGTGTGGATGCGGAGCGGATTCTCCAAAGCATTCATACTAACTTCGTGCGATTGACACACAGGGTTCCCATGGCGCAGGTCGAGGACCTGCCTGAGGCCATGCAGCGTCAGGTGGTGGGTGTGGCACGAGCATGGGTTCACTTGTGTTAGTTTTTCATCAAATAATCTAGCATTATGATCTTAGTATCTTTTCACTGAGAGAATAACAAGTACAACAATAAAACATAAGCACATCACAAGAGATAAGAGACACAAAGAGTTTTGATCGGGGAAACCATAAATGGAGAAAACCCCGCAACTTCCTCAAAGATAGAATCACCACAAGATGTACGACCCCAAAACAGTAAGATGCACTCCCGACAGCAGTAGTCTTCTAGTCCCAGTATATTTCCTTCTCCACTAGTGCGCCACACTTGAGAGAGCAAGTGATGTGTTTCACAAGTGATAAATAGAGAGACTCTCACTCTCTATTTATATTCTTCCGTTCACTTGAAGTGCACTTTCACACGTAGGCTCAACTTACAATTACTTACTCGAGCCTGCACCTTAATTAGTGTATAATAACTCAAGTGCCCCGAAACTGTGGGGACTTACCTAATGACTTGACAAGACTTGTTTACATTTTAATCCTCCCGATCGGAACATCGGGGCATGACAACATGACTCAAATACATAATAGAAACATCCCGGAATAAACATTGGGTTACAATACATAAGATACATAGAAGAATACATTCCGAAGTTACATATACATCAACATTCCCTCTTAACTAGGAAGGTATTCTTTCGACATGATTTTCAGCACTGGTCTTCTTCTCTGTATCAACTGGATCATCTTCGTCTTCAAGTCATCTCCATCTTCAAGTCATCTTCATCTTCAAGTCATCTAGATCTGGATCATCTCTCGATCTGGATCGTCATAGAACTGGATCTGGATCATCACTTGATCCAGATCATCATAGAACATCATCACTGGATCTTGATCATTACTCGATCTGGATCATCATCACTGGACTGGATCTGGATCATCACTCGATCTGGATCTGGATATGGATCATCACTGCTGGATCTGAATCATCTCTCGATCTGGATCTCTTGGAGTCATCATAACTGGATTTGGATCATAGCTCGATCTGGATCATCTCTGGTCATCATCATGTGTGTACTATCTCGTCATAGGAAGTTCTACAGAGCCAGCCCTTTTTCATGCTGGTTGTAGGCCTAGCCACCAGGTAGGTCTTCGCCCAGCACTTACATCTGACCTACTCATTAGAAAGGCATGCCCAACACTCACATCTGATCGTGTAGTAAACTACAATCACATCAGAAAGGCCCAATACTCACATTCACCAGCATGGTAGGAACAACAACTACCATCTGTGAAATGGCTTTGCACTTACATTTGACCTACTCGTCAGAAGGGCATCACATCCATCCAGGCTGGAACCACATCTGCCACAATGATGAAAGAACCCTGTTCTTTTCACCCAGGCTGGAACCACATCTGCCACAATGATGGAAGACTTTCAACCATGCTAGAACCACATCTGCCAAAATGATGAAAGAACTCTGTTCTTTTCACCCAGGCTGGAACCACATCCGCCATAATGAAGAAAGATTTCTGCACTTACATCTGACCTACTCGTCAAAAGGGCATGCACTCACATTTGACCTGGCAGGAACTGAATCCTGCACCCTCGTTAGAATGGCCCCCAGTCCCAGACTGAGCTACCTGGTAACTGACCAGGCGCCTCCACTCTCCTAGAGAGTGGCAGTTGCCCTTACATCTATACTACTCGACAGAATGGCCAGCACTCACATCTATCATGGGAGGAACTTAATCCTTTAGCCATGACCAGAATGGATCAGCCCTTACATCTGACCTACTCGTCAGAATGGCTCTCTCAGTCCCTGACTGAGTGTTCCTGGTAACTGACCAGGTGCCTCCATTCCCAGAATGGCAGTCAGCACTCATATCTGACATGGAAGGAACTGAATCCTCTCACCATGACAGAATGGCTCAGCCCTTACATCTGACCTGCTCGTCAGAATGGCTTTGGATCTCTAGCACTCATATCTGACATGGAAGGAACTGAATCCTATCACCATGACATAATGGCTCAGCCCTTACAACTGACCATGGAAGGAACCAATCCTCTCACCATGTTAGAATGGATATGGGTCTCATCACTTTCTCTTGGAGGGAATCTCGATCTGGAGAACACCAAGTCTCTCTCTAAAGTACTCGAACTTCAGCCTAGCCAATGGCTTCATCAATACATCAGCTATCTATTCCTCCGTCGCAACATACTGAAGCTTCACTGCTCCTCTCTGCACCATATCCCTGATATAGTGATACTTGATCTCGATATGCTTCAACTTGACATGGAACACTGGATTCTCTAACAACTTCACGCAACTCTGGTTGTCACAATGTATACAAGTAGCATCCAAATGGAGATCAAATATATCAGACAGTAGCTTCTGCAGCCATACTGCCTCAAAACTAGCTGAACAAGTTGTGACATACTCTGCTTCAGCTGTACTCAGTGCCACATAGGATTGTTTCCTGCTAAACCAAGAGATCACACCTGATCCTATACTGAAGCAACACCCTGAAGTACTCTTTCTGTCGATGGCACTGCCTGCCCAATCTGAATCAACATAACCCTCCAGGTTAATCTTCTGATTCGCATCACACTTGAGCCCATAATCAATTGTACCCTCCAGGTACCTCAGAATATGCTTTGCAGCCATCAAGTGAACACTTCTCGGATCTGTCAGGTACTGGATCAAGGTGTTCACAGCAAAGCAAATGTCTAGTCTCGTGTTCGTCAGGTACATCAATGACCCAATCATCTGACGATACATCGTAGCATCAACTGTCTCTAATGAAGCATCACTTAATAGCTTCATGTTCGATGCCATAGGTGTGGCCATAGTCTTGCAGTCCATCATCCCAAACCTCTTTAGGATCTCTACTGCATACTTCCCTTGTCCACACCTCCATGCCTAGAACAGTAGTGCATTGACACATAACAGGAACATTACTGGTCTTCCGTCTTCAACCTTGAAGCAAAGGTTGGAGTCCACTTTACTCTCAGTAAAACCTAGAGTCATCAGTAATCTGCCCATCCTATCGTACCATGTCGAACCTTAGATCTTCTGTAGTCACTCCCTCTGAAGCGGAGCATCATACTCCCTCTGTCTTCTGTGCTCTATGCACTGAAAAACTTCTGTACTAGAGTGACAAGTAGCTTCCTATGCTACTAATATTCTATGTGACCGTCTAGTGTATAGACTTGCATCTTAAACCTTGTAGCAAAGGTTAAGATCTTCATCAATCTCATCATGTATGTGTTTCAACTCTTACTAGCTGCAAATGTCTCTTCGTAGTCTAGGCCTTCCTTTCGTGAGAAGCCTCATGCTACGAATCTTGCTTTGTATCCCACGATGTTTCCATCTATTGCATGATGGAACTATGAACTTCTCTTCAGGTCTCGATACTGCACCCTGACATCATTCTTCTTGAACTGTTCTTCCCTTTCTTCTTGGTGGCTAGAAGGTTCTGCATCAATGATGTCACTGCACTCGTCATATTATTCTTTGTCTTTGAACTGTCATCACTAGTTCTTCGGAACAAGTCTTCATTCTTCTTTGCTTGTAGGCGATTATGTATGTGGTATTTCCTACAAGCCAAATGCATTTTTATGGTTAGAAACATTTCATAAGGAATATTTATACTGGCAAACACTTATGCATAAATATATGATCATGCAACTACTTTAGCCAATACAACATTCATCCATATCTCATTGAAACTTTCTAGATGCCTTCCATCTCTACCAGGACAACATTGAGATTGTGCACTAATCCAATATGTCAGCAAAGAGGTTTCATTCTAGATAAGTAGCAATGGAGAGTTGTATGGCACCATGAGCTACTTACCCATCACATGCAAATTAGTAGTATACTGTTGTTAATGCAAACATCCTATCATGCATAATACAATAACTGAATATAAACAAATGCATAACAAAACAATGAAATGACAATTGAATACTTA
>LPNX011220297.1:106371-193514 GCA_001517045.1 Pseudotsuga menziesii
CCTTCTTGAGTATTCAGCTTCATCATCTTCTTCATTCATAATAGCATCATTTCTTATCCAAATGCTAAGGTGGATAAGAAGTTCTTCAAGAGTTGAGTTCTTCATATTCCTCATTGCTTGAGGTATCTTCTTTTGAGAGCTTGATCTTCATTTGTTTCCATCTTCTCTTCTCTTCTTCAAGTTGTTCTTGATTTGAGAGACTCTTATGACTGCATGGTCTCTGCATTCTAGATCTTCACATTCTTCAACTGGTTTCTTTAGGTCATATTCTGATTTTTGTTCTTCCCTTCAAATAGCTTGAAATTCTGGAAGACCTTCAACAGCTTTGCTTGCAATAGGTAGTGCTCTATAATGCACATGTGTAAGCCTTCTATGCCAAAGCTCATTTGGCTCTACTGTGTCATGGATCAAGGCTTGTTCTGGATGGCCCTTCAATTTGTACAAGCCTCCTTCTTGTTCTCCAATCACTACCGCATCATCGATAGTCTTTCCTTTTTGGCCACATGATGACTTGACCATCTATGAATGCAACCCGCATTCCTTTTTGCATTAATGCTGAAATGAAGAGAAGGTTCTTCTTGAGTCATGGAACAAACAATACTTCTTTCATTGTTAGAGACTTACCAGAATCTAGCTTGTATGAAGATTACCCACTACCTTTTATTGGATATTGGTAGTCATCTCCTAGTTTCACCTTGTGAGGTGATTCATGTTTTGACAGTCTTACAAAGGATTCCTTGAATCCCATCATATGTTTGGAAGCCCCACTGTCTATAAGCCAATCATCACTTCCATGAGTAATGTTACCTGTGAGAGCTGATATCAGAACATATTCATCCTCGCTTGAAGAATATTCACTTTCATATCTGGATCTCTTTCTGGATGGTTCATCATCCTCTGCAGCATGAGAATAATGTCTTCTTTGGCCCTGACCAAGTTCTTCTTGCGAAAGGCTTCTAACCTCGTCTCCCTCTGAAACTGGAACCTCTATACAGTAGGTGTCCAATCCATTTTCTTCAGAGAGATCATATACTTTCAGGCTTGGAAGTTGTCAAATTCACCAAGCTTATCATCAGGCTGTTGTGATAGATCACTTTGAAATGAGAACCTCAAATGAAAATAGCAAAGGATTAGATCTTACCGATTTGAGGTGTCCGTCCTGGTTCCGGAGCTGGCTGATCTAGGGTTTGTCATAGAAACCCTAATTTCTAAAAACTTGGAATCTTTCAGATCTAATTGGATAGAAAAATAGATCTCTTCAAATGGAGTTGTCCAATGTACTCCTTTTCTGAAAACAATGGAGGGAAGCTCCCGGAACAAGAAGCCCTAATTTTCAATTTCTTCTGCAGAAATTCATGTTACTGTTTCTGAGATATATATGAAATTAATGCTCCTCTATGTCTGAAATTTCGTACTAAGGTAACCTCACATGTCCCTGATCCAACACCATAAGTTTCATCAGAATTGGTTTCACCATTTGGGATTTATGATCCTTTTTCCAAGGTGACCTGTTACAGGACTGTTCAGAACAACGAAGTTGTACGGCATGCCATGTGTCACTGGTTCATCTTCTGAGTCTGATATTCATACAACTGAAAGTACAGTCCATGCCCTTTTTGGAACATCTTCAGTAATTCCATTTGGACCTCTGTATCCCAATATATTGCAGATCTCCCTAGATGTCCTGTTTAGGGATGAATTCTGGAAGAGGATGGAACCCTAACTTGGAGAGATCATATCTCCTGGAATACAGAGAATATGAGGTTTATTTTTGGACACAGTGTTCATCAGGATTTTATCTTCGTCCCCTGCTATTTTCAGCTTCTGATACTTCGTCAACCTTGAAATATAGCGACTATACCAAAACTTAGCAGTTTTAGTATTTAGGGTTTCTCTAGCTCGGGGTCAAACTAGGGTTTGACTTTCCCAGAGTTTCAACCAACCAAATTTCTTGATCCAGGTCTCTAAAATTTGGTTTTGATGAGGAGAAAAATCCTATGTAGGTATCACTCAAAAATTCCTCTTCTATAGAAAGCCCTAATTTCTACATCAAAGACTAAAAATGCTCGGAATCAAATTTCGCTTCGATAGAAAAATGCACTCTTCAATGGAGAGTCATCCTAGCATACTTTTGCTGAAAATATGTGGAGGAAGACCCAAAAAGTAAGAATCCCTAGCTTCTGTAGCTGCACAATGTCTTCTTCTCAGGTTAGCTTTGATACCATGTTAGTTTTTCATCAAATAAGCTAGCATTATGATCTTAGGATCTTTTCACTGAGAGAATAACAAGTACAACAATAAAACATAAGCACATCACAAGAGACAAGAGACACAAAGATTTTTGATCGGGGAAACCGTAAATGGAGAAAACCCCACAAATTCCTCAAATATAGAATCACCACAAGATGTAAGACCCCAAAACAGTAAGATGCACTCCCGACAGCAGTAGTCTTCTAGTCCCAGTATATTTCCTTCTCCACTAGTGCGCCACACTTGAGAGAGCAAGTGATGTGTTTCACAAGTGATAAATAGAGAGACTCTCACTCTCTATTTATATTCTTTCGTTCACTTGAAGTGCACTTTCACACGTACGCTCAACTTACAATTACTTACTCGAGCCTACACCTTAATTAGTGTATAATAACTCAAGTGCCCCGAAACTGTGGGGACTTACCTAATGACTTGACAAGACTTGTTTACATTATTAATCCTCTCGATCGGAACATTAGGGCATGACAACATGACTCAAATACATAATAGAAACATCCCGGAATAAACATTGGGTTACAATACATAAGATACATAGAAGAATACATTCCGAAGTTACATATACATCAACAGGTTGTTTAGATGACTAGCTAGAGCCGTGGTGACATTCCACGATCAGTATCCCCCTCCTCCTCCCCAGGCTTAGATACCTGGGAGTGATAGATTTTGTACTACCATGTATTTATATTTTGGTGGCTCAGAAGCCCCATTTTTGTATTATAACACTATGTATTATCACATTTTAGATGTTTAATGAAATTTTTTTATGATGATCGGTTTATTTATTTACATGTGTAAAAATGTATGTTTGTGATGAGATTACTGTCTGCGAAACAAATGCCAATCTAACACATATTTAGCATATGAGTCAGCAACTTGATTATAAATTCTTGGAACATGTATGTATATTATGTTGTCAAATTTCCGTTCTAACAATCTCACACATAAGAATCTCCGTAATAATGTTGGATCTCTAACATGATACAAGCCATTAAGCTGTGACACTACTAACTCCGAATCAAGACGTACCTCAAGAGATAGAACACCATGTGAAATGGCATCCCGTAGAAGCTCAATAACGACACTATATTCAACAACATTGTTTGAAGAAGGCTGTAAACATACGCCTCCTAAAGACAATACCTGACCCATAGGAGTATAAATCACCCAAGCAGCAGAGGCTGAGTGTTGAGTGTGACGGCTTGCACCATCCGCGAATCCTATATAGATGGAAGATTCCATTGATATTTTCCATAAGAAACGAAATCTAATAAAAAAACTCGATCATGATAAGAAAAACCTAACTATGCAAAATACTGTACAATAATATACAATAGTCAGCCCTGGCTGAAAATTATGCATAGTACTTTTTAAGATAGAGCCCATTTCTAGGCTCCACCAAGGCTGTCCCTTCATAATCTACTAGCTCATAAGCGACCTTATCTAACACACATTTAACCACGTAAGGACCATGCCGCATGGGGTTGAATTTTCCTACCCCCAAGGGTTCTTTAGCTTGATCCCATAAAAGGACCAAATATCCCTCACTAAACTTCCTTGGATGAACAGATTTATCGTACTGGACCTTAACACGATGCTTATTCACTTCTAGAGCCACTAAAGCGTCTCGACGCTGCTCATCAAGCTGCTCTAAATGGACCAAACGTTCCTCCAATGAGGAAGTATCTGGTAAGAGCTCTATGGCTAGCTTCAAAGAAGGGATCTCGCACTCAATCGGTAATACAGACTCCACTCCATGTACAAGTTTATATGGAGAAAAAATGGTGGCAGTCTTAACCGCGGTCCTATAAGCCCACAAAGCAGGATATAACATGATATGCCAATTGGTCTTGCTTTGTGCGATGGTTCGTTGGAAAATGGAATTGAGTGATTTGTTCACTGCTTCAACCTGTCCATTCGCTTAAGGGTAATAAGAAGAAGAATGCTCCTGCTTATACCCTAACTTCGAGGCCAACTCTTTCATTATCCGATTCTGAAAGTGCCTACCATGGTTAGTGACAAGATCTTTTGGAATACCGAACTAAGTAATAATCTGGTTGAATACGAAGTGTGCGGCTGTCTCACCGTCGAATTTAATTGTGGGCATAGCCTCAGCCCATTTTGTGAAGTAATCAACAACCACGATAATATGATGATGCCCCCCCGCTGAAGCTGGGTTGCAATCCATGAAATCGAGCCCCCACTTAGTGAAGGGACCGGCGGTGATAATTGGATGTAACGGGGCAGGATGCGGGCACATATTATGTGCGAACACCTGGCAAGGGTGGCACTTCTTGACCGCATTGACACAATCTTTAAAGATCGACGACCAAAAATAACCTGCTCTCAAGATTTTTTGGGCTATAGAAAGCCCAAATAAATGACCACCACATGCCCCACCATGGCAATAATTCAGCACAAGCTCATCCTCCTCATGAGTTAAACAGTGACGTAAAATGGAATCTACCCCATGACGGTACAATGTGTTATCCACTATGAGGTAACTCTTGGATACATGACGTAATCATCGTTATTCATCCTGTGAAAGGTGAGTGGGGACCTTCAATGTTTGTAAATATATGATAATATCTTCATACCATGGATCCAAAGTTGAGATTAAGAAGATGTGCTCATCAACAAACGTATCTTCACAAGCCTCCTCCTCCTCCTCCTTGCTTGGGAAATCAGATATAAGTTTCGCAAAAATCAACGATTTCTTCAATTTTGCCGAAACAAACTCGAGATCAAATTCTTGCAAGATGAAAATCCACTTATTATAATTTCCCCCTATCATCCTTCTAGTGAGGATGAACTGAAATGGATTGACATGGGCAACCACCAAGGTCTGGCGAAGGAGAATATAGTGTCTCAATCTTTGAACCGCATGAACGGTAGCTAAGGCAAGCTTCTCCACATGGGAATAATGGATCTCCGCATCTATAAGGTTCCAGCTCAGATAATATATGACATTCTCTTGGATCTCCTCATCCTCTTGAACCAAAACCATACCAATCGTTTCCATGGATGCGGCCACATAAAGTAGAAAGTCACAGCTATAGTCAGGTGGAGTAATTACCGGGGCCGATGCTAAGGCTCGCTTAAGCGCATTGAAGGACTCCTGGGCTCGCTCATCCTAGCAAAAGGTAGTGTCCTTCTTCAAAAGATGCATAAATCCTCTAGTCAAATTGGCAACATTCATGACGAATCTCCGTAATAAGTTTTCCATGCCTTGCAAACATTGAAGATGTCTAATGTTTCTAGGGGGAGACAATTGAAATATTGCCTCAACCTTCAAAGGGTCAACTCTTATACTGTCTTTGGAGACAATGAACCCTAATAAGCAACCAGACTTCACGCAAAATATACACTTGTGAGGATTTAATCTGACCAAATAATGGTGGCACCTTTCGAACACTAATCTCAAATGGTAGGAATGACGCATCCTTTGACAAGAATGAGCAACAAGGTCATCCAAAAAGACTTTGATAATCAATTTGAGATCATGGAAGATCAAGGTCATAGCCTGCTGAAAAGTGGATCCGACATTTTTTAGGCCAAAAGGCATCTTTTGATATGCAAAGGTACCCCAAGGACAAATAAAGGCAGTCTTATGTTGGTCGTCAAGTTTGATCTGTATCTGATTCTATCCAGAAAAGCCGTCCATAAAGGAAAATACCTCGCTTCCCGCACACTCATCCAAAATCTGATCAATAAATGGTGTGGGAAAATTATCTTTAGGATAGGCACGATTCAAGTCACGGAAATCAGTGCATATGTAGATCGTTCCCTGCTTCTTATCAACTGGAATGGGGTTTGAAACCCACTCCATCAAGGGAACGGGATAGATAAAACTGACATTCAACAGTTTTTCTATCTCAGCCTTAATCGTGGGTGCTTTTCTAGGATTCACCGCATGCAAGCGTTGTCGAATAGGCTTAGCATTGGGATAAGTTTTAATTTCATGCTCAACAATACGAGGGTCGATACCTGACATTTCTTCGTATGACCAAGCAAATACATCACGAAATTCTTTGAACAGTTCGGTATACTCTTGAATCTCAGCATGGAACATTCTTCCCCAATATAGACATTCTCAATCTTGCCAAGATCGCGAGAGATATTGATAGGGATGGTAGGAGATATATTCACCATGTTTCGATCAGCCATCGGACCAGGAGAGCTTAACGGAACCATGGGACTACCAATTATCTCACTAAGAATATCTCTAAAGTCTTCACACTCCAAACAGTCAAGCTTGGGAAGAAAATAAGATCTATGATGCAACTCTTCCCAAGGTGGCTCAACCCCAGAGATAGCCTCAACAATAGCCTCATCTGACGAAAAACACTATCAAGGCAGTCATGTGTGTGAGAAGACTAGACTGCCCATGCAGGCAGTACATATGGGTCCTCCTCCTCCATCCGCAAAGAGGAAGGACTAGGCTCTGCAACACATTCGAGATTAGATTGATATGCTATCATAGTTGTAGGCAATGACACATCCATTCCAATGGGCTCACACGAAGGACTCGGTGTAGGAAGAATCCAAGGATCTTCCATATGAGTGGTGCAAAAAGACACTGAACGCAATGACGACGAAGCCTCACCGGAAGTAGACCCGATCATGAGAATAGTTGCAGGACAACTAAATGATCCCATAAGGGATGGGTACATGCCCACACCCACACTCCCAGTTGTCGACTGAGAGTGCGCAACAATCGGGACAGAAGCTCCTGAAGATGCGGTAACACATGGATTCTTGAATGACATTTGATCAATCGTAACTATCTTCCCATTAAATGGAAAGCATACAACTCTGAATAGAGAAGAAGCTACGGCTTGCATACTGTACATCCAATTCCTACCCGGTAACAGATTGTAGTTAAGGGGCACATCAACGACCTCGACCTCGGTCGCGATGGTCTTCCCTCCCAAACGGACCTTAAGAGAAGGAAGAATGCCGTGCGGCCGAAACGATCTACCATCGAACGCAGTCAACATGGTAGCGGATTTAGACAACTTTGGAGAACCCAAACCCTTCCAACATGCCAAAGACATCACGGAAGCAGCAGCACCTTCGTCAATCACAGTGCGTTTGACGGTCTTATTAAGACATTCTACATGAATCAAGAGAGACACATAGTAAGGCAAGCGAGGATGTAGTCCCGTGGTTTCACATTTGATGAAGGAGGAGGAATTATCATCATTAACACGAAGAGCAGAAAGCAACGCTTTCCTTTGTGAAGGACAACTTTGAAGTACTTCGAGTGCAAACATCGCACAAGGAGTGTGGCCCAAATCCTTGACAACATAATAGTTCTGGGCGGCTCGGGCATTAGGATTGTGCCCTAAAAACTTAAGGAATCCCTTAGGAATGCAAGGAGAAACTTCAGGTTTATCCACAAGTTTTTCAATACACAAAGGAATATCGGGTGGAGCAAGTTCCTTTCCAAGGTTGGGTTGTGATGAACCATAGTCCTTCGCATGAGTCACAACCTTAGCAGCACTCACCATGTTGATGCAACCATGACCACTACAAGCTTCTGGTGGATCTTGATCCCCACCAGAATGATCATGGGTCCTCGAGTTCATATTTTGATTATGAGGTAAAGGGTTAGTTAGCACAGCTGGGCCTTGAGCTATGAACCTCGAGGTTTCTTCTATCCTAGGGCACAAGTGAGTGAGGTGGTCCTCCTTACATAACTTTCAAGGAAACTTAAACTTATGTTTAGGCTACTTGCCCCCCTACCGTTTCAAGCGTTCTTGTCATTAGAATTGGCATTTCCATTCTTATTCCCACCCTTATGATTGTTTTTACCCTTCTTCTTATTCCTTCCAGGTTGCTGGTTACCCTTCTGGTCCGATGATTGTACCGAAATCACACTCGTCGTTTGGGTGGGTTGAGATGAAGCCATGGCTTGTCCCAAAGTAGATTGGTTGATAGATAATTGAATGACCTGTTTCACAACCGAATTTGCAGGTTTGGTACTCGTACAACCAACAATGCCATCAGCATGTGGTCCAGGTTTGACCTTAGGGTCGAAACTAGAAGGCAGAGCATTAGGAATGATCTCATATAACAAACCGGATTGAGCATAAATCAAGTCCTATTTTTGTGCCCTAAAAATGGCTTGTTCCTCATTCTGAACTCTGGATGTAGAAAAATCCTTCACTATATAAGGTAGTAACAACTTAAGGAACCACTTGAGGAGAAAATCCGGTGGTATGAAGGCTTTAATCAATCTCTTCCCTCTACGCCACTCTTGGATATGGTCCGAGATATGCGTGGCTTTATCTTGCCGAAATGTTGACAAGAGTTCTGTACCAACGTAGTAACACATTGGTAACTAGAAGTGGTTGAGAAAAGTCATAGCTAGGTCATCGAACACAGTGAATGCCCCCCTAGGTAGCTCTATCTACCATTTTGCGACAGGCTTGGTGAGGGTGTGTTGAAATAGCCTTAAATAGATCGAATCTTCATGTAAGGAGTTAGAAGAGCACCACAGGTGAAATGTAGTAACATGTTCACTCGGATCTTCTCTTGGTTTGCCCTCAAACTTGGGAATGTCCGAGGGAAGCTTCGTAGGGATAACCGGCCAAGCTGGGTCATAAGATATTGGATCATTCGTTAGTCTCGACAAATCAAGCAGATTTAACATTGCGAGGAAAGGGAGCCTAGGTTGAGCAAGTCTATGAGGCGCTCCGTGATAATTTTGGTTCACATAGGACTGATTACTGTAACCACCATGGCCATGGCCATGGTATCCTCCTCCCGTTTGACCCGTGTAGTGTGGCATGGAAGCACCATAATGTGGTGTACCTTGACTATTTGGGGCTACAAAACCATAATTTGGGGAGTAAGCGGGTTGTTGATACCCGTACCCATAAGGTGAATAACTTTGTGCATACTGCGGTCCATAATATGGTCCATAAGAAGTCCCATGAGATGTCCCATGAGAAACTCCGTAAGTAGGAATAGATGTTCCGGAAGTAAGAATATGACCTCTAGAAGTAGGAATACGACCTCTTGACACAACAGGAGGTACTTGACTTTGAGACACAACTACGTGAGTAGCAACAGTACACACATGACTCGTAGAAACATTTTGGCCCGAAGGACCACGTGAATGTGGGGGAGGAATAACATTCGAAGAACTAGGAATAGAGGATGAAGGGACATGTGAAATCATGTAAGTGGTATTCCCTACAGTCACTTGTCTTGGCTCTAGTATCCGAATAGGACTACTAGCACTAGGTCTAGGACGAACATGTGATGTGACCTCCACCACCGGGATGGAGGGTGCAATGTGACTTGAGTTCCCAAATATCTCCTCATGGAAGTGACTAGGAATGCCCCCAGGCATAGTGTTAGGTTCAAACTCCGACTCGGTATGCGGTACCGAATCATGTGTATGAATACCAGACATATCATAACTACCATAACTAGTGCTTGCAGGTTCATGATGAGTCTCGTCGCCTGGCATCCAATACCGACAACCTGTGGATGAGGGATCATACCCAGAGTGTGTAGGTATATCATGCGAAGGATCATACCCAGAGTGTGTAGGTATATCAGGTGAAGGGTCATATGTAGGGGTAGGCTCTTCTTCTTCAACCTCATGAAGTGAAGAAGGTAGCTCAGGAATTTCATCTTCATGATCTCCCATCGTGTGTGATTCAATGTGAGAAGTAGTCTGCCTGGACTGTCTGCTTCCCTCTTCCAAAGGAGGAGGAGATGTAGAAGGTGGAAGTCATGCTAAAAGATGAGAACAATGAGGTGCCGCACCTGAATCCACAATGACTCAAAAAATGAAAAAGACTCTCTAATTACACAAACCCTAAGCAAGCTAACGTGCACAGAGCATACACCAATATAATCTAAAGCCAATCACAAGAGAACAAGGGTAGGATATGTGAGCTCCCGAATGAAGCAGGTATGTCTCACCTAGGAGAGGCTTAAGACTCCCATACACAACAAGCAGAGGTTTGTAACCAATTATTGTGGCCCTCAGCTTCAACGCATATAGTGACTGTGCTGTCTGACCCCAACCTGGCCAGGACACCCGTAGAATAACCCCTGCAAAGTACCCCTTTGATAACCTAGGTAAGGCAACTAAGGTCACCTCAATATAATCAATGCTCTGGCAGACAGTCGCAGGTAGGATTGATTGTATGGGCAGGGTAGCAAAGCCTGAAACTCTCGAAAGAGCCCCCAGATATGAATACAATCCTGGAAATATCTCTGATTCTAGTCAGTTATGACTAGGGGTCATCCCAATCAATAACTACTCACACTTCCTCATGATTAACTCCCTTGTAAGAGGAGGATCCTGAGAAACACTAATTATACCAAGGAATTTCACACTCTCACCTGGATAGACACATACACGTTGTTGTTTAGTGGTCTTGGAGAATTTACTCACAATGAACTATTCCAAGACCCTAAAACCTAATCTTGTTGGTGTACCCTATCAAAGAAAATAGTGTAATCCATTTTAATTAAGTGTTGATTTTATTTGGCTTTATTACTCAAAAAAGGTAAATGACCGTGCAACCAATGGTGTTATGACGCAACCCGAAGTAAAATGCAAACCTAACAATCAATGCAAATGCATTGTGTTGAATGAAAAACAGGGCATGCTACTACGTGAAATGCAAAATTTTCTTCAAATGACAAATGCAGTCATTCCTATATGAAAGTCTAACTAATACTTCTCTAAGCAAACCTAGTGCAAGTACCATGCAAAGTGCAAAGTGCAATGCATAATGATGCAAAGAAGTAAATATTTTTGAATTTTTTGAATAAAAATGAGATACTAAAGTAAGAGAATTATTCTACCACCCCCAGACTCTGCAAGCACAATCAAACAACACTAAAGCAAAGTACTAAGGTAAAAGAAATCTAATGCACTAATCCCAAAACAAAAAATAAAAAATGCAATGACAAGAACATTCATAAAAAATAAATTTACCCTAAAAAAAGTGTCTCTGGTTAGAAACCGAGGTGTATACAGACTCTAGCAGTATCAAAGGATACTCAGTAATAATCAAAATTCACCCAACAATAATCCATCTTCCTCTAAAAGGAAAAACTCAGTGCATATGCGACTGTTCGCAGTGGACCCGCATATGTACACGGATACAGTAGTCAAAGCCGCATGTATACGCGACTGTGAGTTAATAACTCGTGTACAAGAAGAAAAATGTATAAAAAGAAAGGAAAACAGATAAACTGAGACAAAATTCACACCAATCAGACACTACCAGGAAAATGTGGCCCCAGACCTGACTCAGAAACAGAGAAATAAGAGAAATTCAGGAACATTGAATGCCGATAAAAACCCCCAAAGGACAACTACTAGGAACTCCCCAATGGAAGTGCCAATTCTGTTACGGAGAGAAATTCCTATGGCTTGGGGTACCACAACAGACAACTTGACTCCAGAAATCAATCCTTTCCTATATGCAAGAGAAACCAAATATCTAACACTAAAGGATCTCGATTCATACCTTATTCTCGACGATTGATGTAGATCCCTGTTGAGCTTTCCAACTCCAGCTTGAATTGATAAATTGCTTCCTCAACATTCAATAAACAAGACAAGCATGCTATATATAATCGTGTTAGACCTACTCTAGCATATATAATCAATAACATATAAGCATTTGAAATCATCCATGGATCAAATATTCATTCAAATACACATTATTAAATAGGAAAAGACATTTCTATTAATATAGAATCAAAGATTACAATGAATACAACCTCTGTCGGCATGTCTGCAAATCAGAGAAACTGAGTCCCTCACTTGGGCCTCCACCACTTCAATCCTCCATCTATTGATAGCAAGCTCACAAGCAAAGGGAAAGATTGGGAAGAACACAACAGTTCTCCAAGGGACAAAGGGATGCAGACTCAAGCACAAGTTCCAGCAACAATGGACTATAGTTCTCTTGCTCTCAATTCCTCATGCCTTCAATGTATCCAAAGGGTTCCTTATATATCTCTTCAATGGGGTAATGAAAGGTCGAATCCAAGCAATCTTAATGCATAGGGAAGGCCAGGAGATAAGTGATTCAGATCCACATCAAGGAAAACTCCAAAATAATTTGGCCTTTTGCACACATCCCAATGTATGCGGTTTTAGGGGTCAAACCCGCGTATATACGTGAGAAAGGGTTTAAAAGTCACGTATGGAAATTTTTGCATGTTTTTAGGGATGATATTGGAAACATCAAAGGAACAAAAATGGTCCATGGGGTCTAAGGAGTCTGCAGAGGGACAGGGAAGGCCATAAAAATGTGATTCACCATGTGTGGGAAAATCAGCTATAACACTCTGCAATCTCTTCATTCTTTTAGGAGTCAGAAAAGAGCTTAACCGAAAATCCATAATGGTCACTCAAGCAAGGGGGTAGTGTTCGATATATGAAAAGAGGTGATGTTGTAAACATGGCTGATGGGAATAAATGTAGAACACTGGTGGGGCCCCCTTGTGGGACGATGGATGGTGGTGAAAAATGGCCAACTGTGCAGTATGGATGGAGCAAGTGGCTCGTGAACATTCCAATACATACAAGGGGAGATTCATTTGATGGAACACAAACCGAAGTGGATTCCAAGAAATGTCCTAGAAAATACTAGTGAGAGCACGAGACAAGGATCTCATCAAAATATAGAGGACGAAAAATTGAACCCAGTCGTCCGATCATCGTCTCAAACAAACTCCAGATGATTATGTGGTGCACGAAATAAAAATAGATCCAATGGAGGCCTATAAATAGGGGGGACCACATGACATGTGTCATTGTTACTGTTCAATGCTGAGTTGGAGTGGAGGACCCCAGAGCTCATTTGCTGATTTCTTTCATTTCGACCGACGGTTTTCAGATTCGTGACTTGCAGGTAAGATCTCTCGTCAAACCCATATTTTTCACTGGTTTACTTTTGGTTTTTTCTCATCTTGGGGCGTCTACCAAGATGAAAGGGCTTGTGGGTATAGATCATGCTTTTCAAGGGAAAAGTAACGACCTCGGTCGCTCTTATTGAGATGACAGGTGCAACCTGGTCACACCTGTTGAAGAGACATGCGTGGCCTAGGTCACACCTGCTTAACAGAATGGAGCGACTCAGTTGCACCTGTTCAGGGTTTTTACGTGACTTGGGTCGCACAGAAGGGATGAACAAGCGAGACTCATATCGGGATGAGATTTTTTGTGTAAGACTGATCCTGACAGGGACCGTGTGGATGTGTAGGATGCCACATAAGGTATGGTGAGAGTGAGATATTGGTACCTTGAGAGAGCAGGCATTAGGGGATAGAGCGGTGTTGGACACGCTCGCCTGGAGTGGGCTACTGAAGTAATTCCAGGTTCCACTCATGCTTTCCACAAAGGCTCCTGCTGGAGAGGCTTGTGAGCTTATGGGACCTAGATGCGGAGTGGTTTATCATCCATAGGGAGTGGATCGAGATTGATCGAGATCACATTCCCTAAAATTTATTTTCTAACTGTGTTCTCGATGCTGGGTGTGATCGATGACACTACGTCGAATCTCACATACAAGGTGTCATTGGATGACCTCTACGAGAGGCACTGCTATGCCTCCGTGACGGTGCACTTGTTGTACATACTGGTGTGCGACATTGAGAGTATTGCAACTCAGGTTGTGGTAGAGATGGTGCTTTGGATCTGGGGTCATCAGGACCGCATAAGATCTCAGGGGGGAAACTCCAGATTATGGAGCGTGTGCTGAGGGGCACATACTATGGGTGGGCCCATATGTATTTGACACAAGTTCAACATTCGCTGAACCATGCCAGGATTGTGGGAGGGGATTTCTGTTTCCCCTTGTTTTTGTGCTCATTCTTCTTTGAGCAATTGTCAACTCTATGACCGAACTTGGTAGTGTAGGAGGGAGGGCCTCGCGAGCCTCGCATGAGGAGGTGGAGAAAGATGATGATCCAGGAGGGAGGCGGCCTAGTGGGCTGGTTTTTTACTTAGGAGCTTTTTGCACAGTGGAGGCAGCTACCAATCCTTATATAGGATTACTAGTATGTATGGATGGACTATTGAGGAGATTCTGAGATGCCTCGACCTCCAGGACAAGCCTGGGGACCTGATGGTACGTATACATGATGTTTTATGTGGTTACATTCATATATAGTTTAATAGCTTAGTGGTAACCAATTTATGTGCATGAAAGATACTGATGACATACTGTGTGTATGTGTAAATATCAAGCCACACCCTCTAGCAGGCTATCAGCGACAGAGGGGTAGGGTGGAGGGGTTAGATCCACTTGCTCACGGGCATGAGAGGTGCTGTAGTACCTTGAACTCAATTCATCATGATATAGATTTTTTGTTAGAGGGAGTCACTGATGATGGCTGATAGTACCTAGATGATGACCTGATTTCCACATTCTACCATGCTCCTCTAGAGTGGATCCCCTTGATGAAGAGGATTGCAGTCGTTGTCGAGTATGTCCGAATAGCAACAGAGGGTGATGCACTGATGAAGGAGGAGTAGGACTCCAGTGAGGAGGAAATAGAGGAGGATACAGACTCTAAGAACCAGGAGGATGACTCTGATTTTGACTAGTAGCTAGTGGTGCTACCCCTAGTGTAATGGTGC
Organism: Pseudotsuga menziesii; assembly: GCA_001517045.1. Lineage (NCBI taxonomy): Eukaryota > Viridiplantae > Streptophyta > Pinopsida > Pinales > Pinaceae > Pseudotsuga > Pseudotsuga menziesii. The sequence continues at coordinate 121,274 of LPNX011220297.1, forward strand.
ACTAGGATTTTTATATGATATGTATGCTCAGTCAAGAAAGCTTATGGGGCTTCTCATTTTTTTACTAGACACTATGATATGATGAGATATTTATGCACGTGGATGCAATTTTTTATGGTTTTTATATGAGTCTTTTTATGATGATGATGCCTATATGATGCATATGAAATATGCATGCATGATTATATGATGATACATGATGCAATTTTATTTCCTATATGTAATGATTGATGTGCCACTCTAGAACATCATTAGCCACTTGTTCTACTACACTATTGAGATTTCTAGTAACATGCATGAGTGTGATGGATTTAAAATGTCTAACCAAATGTTGAGTGTACATGAACTTTCTAAAGAGACAAGGATCACGTACCCAATAATAGTTATTCAACTAGGAGTCTAAGAAGACATCAAGGTGTCGAATACCCAAATGGAGGGCAGTGTCCATGAGGCCAATGACACCATCATACTAAGACTGGTTGTTGGTAGAAATGCCAACACACATTCAGTCGATATGGATCAACTCATGTGACGGGGAATAGATAACCCACGCAGCCGAGGTGATATTAGGAGACCATCTACTTGCTCCGTCAGCGAATCCAATGTAGTGATGCGAGGTAGGATCCATCTCAAGAAACCAAGGAAACAAACTGTAAGACTCATGATAATAATGGTGTAAAACAAAAAGAAAAACTATAATACAAGTGACTCATAGTGGTTACTTTAGGCATAGAACCTCTTGAGGTAGAGCCCTGTTGGCCTGATTTTCTGACCTAGGCCAACAAGGAGGTTTTGCCCACACAATCAGCTTAAAGCAGCGTCCGGTGCGTTTGGAATAGCAAAACCTCGCAGGTTATGGTCCTGCTACCAGCTGATTTTTCTCTTAAGGAGAAATTAAAATCAGCAAAATCTAACCTATCCTAATGTTATTTCTACCTAAATGAATCCTATAATTAGTTTAAACTATCTAAACTATCTTATGGTTGCTTTCTTAAGGAAAGACTCCAATTTTTGAAGAGTTTTTCTGAATATAAAGACTTGTAAAAAGTATGCTAAAATTATACAAATTGATTTAACAGCTGCTAACTAACATATATCAAAATAAAACTTAATCTGAACTATTCTATATATCCTATCTCAACTGAGAGCGTTTCTAAATACTATATTAATTATTAATTAATTGATGATTAATAGAAAGATAAAGTGTATGATCAAATAGAAACATTTAATTCATACATAATAAATCATTCTATTAACAAAAAAACTGAAAACAAACAATTATTTCAGTTTTCTAAAATTAATTAATAATTAATGATCAACATAGCTATTTGAATCAAAAGATGATGTCTAGTATAAAATCATTGTAAAATTACAAATGATATTTTTAGCAGACATAAGTGTATATCTTTATAACTTAAATTTATATTAAAAATACTAATAAACATAGTGATAACTATATATTTATTCAAATGCGATATTGAGCTGACAAAGCGAAAATTATAATTAAACACAAGTATCACAAAGCATACTTGTATTAATATTAAGATAGAAGATAAGATGCTGAAATATATAATATATCCAAAACAATAATACCAGTAATGATACCAGTCTGTAGATGTCCAGTTATATCTCACATCCAAAGATTCAACTTCAGGAATGAAACAACACCAGCAACAAAATATATTTCCAGTATGTTTTCTTCAAACACTCCATCCCGGGAACAAGCGTTTCCAGTTTTCTGGTTTTCAAAAACCCAAGAATATGGAAAAATTACAAAACTTATAAGAAGCAAACTTCTACAGCTCTGTTCAGCACTATCTCCCCCCCTTCTGCAAACAGAAATTTGCTGTTTAAATAGACAAATTCACAACAGAAACTCAGCTCTGAATTTTTAGCTGGCCGCACTTATGAAAAATGTGTCCAGAGCACCTTGAAAATCTCCCAAATCGTTCACTCTTTTCAGCAAATTTCTCATGTGTCTGGTAAATGAACCCGTTCTGCAAAAAACCCATGTCCTGGAATTTTTCGCCTTTATTCGCTCCCAGTTCGCTGCCAAAATTTAGCACCTGAAAAATGACGCGAATTTGGTTCCTTCTTTCTTCCTTTACCAACCTGCGTCAATATAGAGTTGCATATTAATAATTCATGCAATCAAAAGTAAAAATAATCACAATGACAGAACACAGTAAAACATAGTAAATAAAAGTTCTTCCCTTTCGATTTTGTGTTTTCATCATATCGAGATGAATTTCATCCGACGTGTTCACCATGATCAAGGCGAAAACTCACAACTACCACACTAATACTAAGAGCTCTTAAAAATCTGTGGCGAATCCATAATAAATTATTGACGAGCCTTTTTTTAATTCGCGCGGGCCTCTTCATAACTAGTAATTGTTTTTTTTTTGTTTTTACCTCAAGAGCTCGCATCAAACTTACAACGGAATCTGCAGCCATTCATGGGACTGTGTAATCGAATATTTTGATGGTATAATGTATATGTGCAACGTGGCCATTTTGATAAGCTGCTGTAATGGCATTTATTTCAAAAATAAATAAATAAAACTCTTGCCTTCCGTTCTAAAAAAAACGGTGGAAAGAATTCCAAGCGTGATTCCCGCCTTCTAAGCAATCTTTGCACCAGTTGGAACTAGGCTCTGCGATTTACCTCCTCGAAGTGGCACAACATTTCTCACTTCTCGGAACGGATCATCAAAAAAAATAGATATGGTTTAAACTAGAAATTTCGATAGCATGTTTATTTAATGCAGTGGTTGTGAAACTGTTACATTTGCAACAAAGTAAGTTGATACATTTTCTTTTCTTAAGATCTTGAGTTGTTGCATTGGCGGACAATATTCTGCAATATCCTTTTCCTCCGGGTGAATTTATGGCAGATCGAATGGGATATTTCATGTGTCAGTAAATTCAGGCATGTTCTCGTGGAATTAGAACCTCTCTGCTGTAAATATGTGGTCTTTAAACCGATATTGACCAACAAATTATATGGATCAGCTCATTTGTAGTAATCTGATGTTACCTGCATGTTATTAATTTGATCCATTCAATATGTTGACAACACAAAACTACACATGAACTAAAGTTTTTCAAATGAGCATGAAAGTATGATTTTATTAACTATCAATATTTGAAATAAAAGTGTTGGTAAATAGCAGCTGCTCTATTTCAATGAATACATAAAGAGCTATGAGTGAAGACAAAATGGTGATAAACTTTATCTTTTCCATGGACTTTTGATGTAGCATTTAGTAGCCATACTTTTAGTTATTTCCGCTACATATGATAGTCCAAGCATTAGAAAGCTTTTCAAAATCATCAAATAACTTTTGAATGGTTTTCATGTTCATTTACTATTGCTTTCACAAATTTATAACCAAAACTGATCATTAGATTATAAATTGTGACTATTGGAAATTTGTAAAGTAAAGTTATCTTTTAAAATTATGAATTTCCATAAATAATCGACAAAAATAAAATAAATCCTTTTATTACATGCTAAGTAGTTAGACATGCACGAAGTCTAATCAAATTTATAACTTTTTGTATCAAGATTTTCCATTTTTATTATATATATATATATATATTTTTTTTTCTTCTTAAATTTCCCAATAGAATTAACATTTTAGTAAAGTTGGGATTAATCATCTATTTCAAAATACAAAGTATAGCCTTTAAAAATGAAAAAACAAGATGAACCATGCATGTAGAATATAAAATGCACATATATATCGTTTGTAAATGTCTTTCATATTTTATTTTTTTTAATTGTTTGATTCACTTTTAATTAGTTTGATTTTTTTTATTTTTTTTATTTTTTAAAATTTTTATTTTCTAAATATTTTAATTTTAAATGTTGTGAATCAAAAATAGAGACCCACTCTATTATTTAAGATTTATTAATCTTCCAATATAAATGAACATTTTTCAACGAAGATCAAGCTTTGTAAAAATGTCGAAGATAGGAAACTTGATTTTAAATCTTTAAGATGTAAATTAAACCAAATATAAATAAGCCTTAATTAAATTATTTAAAATTTTATTGAAATTATAAAATTGTAGAAAGAGGCAAAATTTATATATTAAAATCTTAAGAATTCGAAAATTTGAATCAATAGAGGCAATTAATAAACCAAGAGAGACAAAATCACCAAATCCTTCATGTGATGAGAATCAAGCCAAAGAGCAAGCAGTGGACACAAATGATAGATCAATCGAAAAGTAGGAATGGAATCACACATCAAATCAAGCAAGATAAAATAAAAGGAAACCAGAACTAAGTATTTACAAAAAAAATTCTAATGGGGGTTCCTTTATTTTGCACAAATAAAGGGGAGTTGTTGGGGTGCCAACAAGCCCGTTGCAGGGATTCTTCAAGAGGTGGCCGTCAAAGTAAAAAACAATATATGCCCCCTTTCCGAGGCAACGATGGATGACATATGGGCCATACCACATGGAATCAAACTTCCCTTTCTTTATCTTATCATTAGCCTGGTCGTAAATGAGATGAGATCACCTTCGCTAAAGGTGTGATGGTGGACATGGGAGTCATACTGTGATTTCAACCGAGCCTTAGCTGCTTCAATCATCTGGAGAGTGGCACGAGGGCCCTCGTTGGTTTGTTCGAGCATAATAAGGTGTTGTTCTAATGGTGAGGTATCAGGAGAAGCTTGAAAACAAGGCAGAGTGATGGAATCTGATACTCAATGGGAAGTACCAACTTGACGCCATGTACTAAGTGAAATGGGGTAAAATTGGTGGTGGTATTTGTGGATGTTCGATACGCCCAGAGGGGGGAAAAGAGAAAGTGGTTCCACTTGGATTTATGTTTGTTTACCATTTGTTGGAGCATGGTTTTAAGAATCATGTTCATAGCCTCAACTTGACCATTTCTCTGAGGGTAGTATGCAGAGGAGTACTGGTATTTAAAATTCAACATGGTCGAAAGCTCTGTTCAAACCACGTCTTCAAAGTGAGAACCATGGTCTGAGACTATCTACTAGGGGACACTGAAACATGTGATAATGTGGTTGAAAAAGAAACATGCCACCGTGTTGGATTTGCAATTGAATGTAGGCATAGCCTCGACCCCTTTAGTGAAGTATTCAATTACCACAATGATGTACTTATGACCACCGCCGAGGTTGGATTACAAGTCATGAAGTCAATCACCCACTTGTAGAAGGGACTGACTATGACTACGGGATGTAATGGCATAGAAGGAGTCCTTGCTTTTGGATCAAATAGCTTACAATTGTGGGAGTGTTTGACTGCGTGGATGCAATTAGAAAAAATGGTGGGCCAAATATAACTGACATGAAGAATCTTCTAGGCGGTGGTGAACCCAAAGAGGTTGCCACCATAGGATCCACTATGACAGTCATTCAATACTTTTTCAGCCTCATCATGAGTGAGGAAATGACGTAAAACGATGTCAACACCACGACAGTATAGGACATCCCCGATGAGGAGATAACAAGCAGCTTGGTGTTGGATGCACTGTTGATCTTCATGGATTAGATGGGCCCCAAATTTATGAGTGCGCAGATACATGAGGATGCCCCCATACAATGGGTCTTTTGTAGAAATGACAAATAGGAATTCATTCAGAAGGTTGATCATGATTAGTGGCGATGCATACGACGTAGGAAGGTCTGCCATTAGGGTAGCTAACGCCAAAGCTTTGGTGCTCTTGGGGGCAACAAATTCCAAGTCAAACTCTTAGAGAACATCAATCCACTTGGAAACATGACCTTGTATAAGGCGGCGGCTCAAGAGGTACCTCAAGGGGTTGGAATCGGCCACAACTTTAGTGCGGCTTAGAAGGATGTAATAGCGTATCTTTTGAACAGAAAATACAACAATGAGAGCCGTCTTCTCCCACTGGATAGCGAAGGGGGGGTCTAGAAAGTTTCAACTTACATAATAGATCACATGCTCTTGATGAGCATCATCTTCTTGGACCAAAACTCCAGCAATGGCATTTTTGGATGCTGACACGTAGAGAATGAAATCCCGCATGAAGTCGGGTGAAGACAACAATGGGGCGGAAGCCAAAGCTTGTTTTAATGCGTCAAAATAATCTTGTGCATGCTTATCCCAAACAAATGGAATGTTGGTACGGAGCAATCGTAAGAAACCATGGTCTTTTTCCACATAATCCAGAATGAAAATACCAAGGAAGTTGGCCTTGCCTTAAAGACTATGCAGTTGGCGCAAAGTATGTGGTGAGGGAAGATTCAGAATGGTTTGAACCTTGAGAGGGTCGACTAGAATCCCTTTGTGAGAGATGATAAACCCAAGTAAACACCCAGTTGGGACACAAAACACACACTTGAGAGGGTTCAAGTGGATGTTGTATTTGTGACATCGTAAGTCGTTTAGATGCTATGAATGCTTCTGAGAGTGAGCCATGAGGTGCTGGGAAAAATATCATCTTTATTAATTCACCTATAATTTAATTATCGACTGGAGTTGGTAGGATTAGAGTTGACACAAAATATATGTGAAGGTAGAAAGGTTCCTATGGTGTCGTGGGAATATTTTAATAAACAAAAGATCAAAAGATATTTCAAAATGAAAAACCTTGTTAAACTCTAAAGAATTCAACTATCAAAGTAATTGAACCAAGACATAGTACTAGACTAGAGTGGTATCAAATCATACTACTCTACTCTATAAACAATTAATATAAGATAAAAATATAGAAAATGTTATTCTATGACAATAAACTATTCTTCTATGAGAAGATCTATTTTACTGCTAAACCACTTTAAAGATGAATTGTACAAAATCACAACAACATGATATGCTTTTAAGAAGGACTATACATGCAACTACCAAATGTACATAATAGCTTAAACTAAACCATCTAGTTCCACTCTCCTTGGTTATTTTGAGGATAAGCATTCACTGTGATTGGAACAGGAGCAGGAGAGGTGTCAGAGTGACTTTCAAAGGAAGTGTAGAAACTAAATGGAACCAAGTCTAATTTAACCTCTACAAAGACATGCAGACTAAGAAACGTCCAATTGCAAGTGATAGCAAATATGATAGTTTATTTCATAAGTAACTAACTCCTAACTTGTAAAAGATGGAACAAGACTACAAAAAGGTAAACCTAACTTATAAACAATTATAAAACTTGACAAAGAAGAGCAAGCAGAAAACTTAATAAAGATGATTTTAAATCCTATTCTATAGGTTTTGTTGGTAACTGCCTAATTAGAAGGAACATATCCTACTACTTATGAGCTATCTACATAGTTTCCTAACATTGACATATCTAACCCTAGACTATATAAAAGAGTGAAATCAATCCAAGTCAAATATATACTTGTAAAGCAATATAATAGACCAAAATGCATGACATAACCCTAAACATAGGATGACAAGAAGGAGGAAATAAGAACAAAATCTAATAAGTATCTTAAACAGTCTAACCTAAGACTATAAGAAGAGACACAACCATTACCTAACTACTACTTATCAAAACAAAATCGAAAAACTAAAGAAATAGGCTTAAAATAGATTAAAAACGCCAAGGGCTGAATGAAAGGTTGGATAACAGGCTGGAACAAAGGTCTGGATGACAGATAGAATAGGATGTCTGAATGACAGTCTGCACACAAAAAGCACTAAAATTTCAATAAATAATTAATCTAAATGATTTAAGGTTAGCTGATCCATGCATATGATAACAAAGTGTAGAGGAGCAAAAATTAAATCAACTTAGTGATCAAATTTCATAACATAATAATCTAAACTAATTCATAATTCAAAAAGGAAACGTTTATTCATTGCATCATTGAACAAACTGAAATATAATTAAACAAATTCATTACAAAACATAAGTAAATAAAGTTGAACCTACTGCAACTTGATCCTATGATATCAAAGCAGCCTATTCTACCAACATAACACCAAGCAATAAAATGGAAAGACTTGAAAAGGAAATTGAAAACTAATTTATGCGCAACTGGTTTCTTAACTCATGAAAGGAAACTACATTAACAACATAATATTAAAGTGTAATCTACAGGAAACAAATAACATGAACGATTTCAGTAACTAAATTGCATAAACAAATAACAGATAAAATTATGCTAATTGCAAAAAGAAGGAATAATGAAAATACACAGGAATGAAAACCTCTGGTTGATAGGGGGCCCTCCCAATAATTAGAGTGATGACTTGCTAAATGCTACTAAGACATGATCATGCACAGCATAAGCAGGAATTCCATTAAATTGAAGCAAAGTATTGCAGAGTTTTTGGACCCGACTAATTACATGTATAAAATGGCTAACTAACTTCAAGATTCACCTCTCACATAGAAGCGTTTGTATATATAGCGTTTTACAAAGGGCGAGCAAGTCGACCCTTTCAGTGGTCGACTGCTCTTAAGATAAGTCAACCATTATGACAAATAACTAAATGAAGGCCAACACATAACAATTTTCTCTTCCTTCTCAAATCTGGTTTCCTTAATGCACGTGATGTGGCATACAAGCTCTACTTTGGCACGGCTAATGTCAAGGTGTTAAGCATAAACAACATGTTAGGAATATTCTAGAAGGGGTTTGTGATATCACTTTGATGCATGGAAAAAATCAGTTTACAGGCCGTTCCATACTCTTAACGCTTGGGAATCTATCAGTACTAGCACATGATTAGCTCGACGGACTGAATGGTGAGCTGTGCAATGAGATGGATATGCTCTATGCGTGTCTAGAATAGATGCATGGTCTATTCATTGGTTCACCAAAAACTAAGATATGAACTAACCATTTCGTATGTTATCATATCATCAAATATCATCGGATTTAACCAATAAAAATCATGAAATAATAGAAATAAATCATAACTTGCATAAACCCAAAATATAATCGCACCCGATACTGAATAGTGAACTGCATGACAGAAAATATGCCAAAAAGGTGAAAAACATATGTCAAACATGTAAATTATTAGCCGAAAATGATGACAAAATGAGGGTCAACATGAGGTCATCCAAGTAGAATAATATGATATGGATAAGGTCATGGTAGCAGAAAGTCATGGTCCACTGAAAAAGTGGCTCCACCATTTTTAAGACCAAATGGTATGACTTGATATGAAAATGTGCCGTAGGGGGTTGTGAAAGCAGTCTTATACTAGTCTTCCTTCCCGATCTGAATTTGGTTATAACCAAAGAAACCGTACATGAAAGAAAAGACCTCATGTCCGGAACAGGAGTCAATGAACGGAGTAGGGAAATTGTCCTTGGGGCATTCCACACTCAAATCATGAAATTCAGTACATACGTGAATGTTACCTTGTTTTTTATTAACAGGAACAAGATTAGAAACCCAAGTATTGAAAACTAATTTATGCGCAACTGGTTTCTTAACTCATGAAAGGAAACTACATTAACAACATAATATTAAAGTGTAATCTACAGGAAACAAATAACATGAACGATTTCAGTAACTAAATTGCATAAACAAATAACAGATAAAATTATGCTAATTGCAAAAAGAAGGAATAATGAAAATACACAGGAATGAAAACCTTTGGTTGACAGGGGGCCCTCCCAATAATCAGAGTGATGACTTGCTAAATGCTACTAAGACATGATCATGCACAGCATAAGCAGGAATTCCATTAAATTGAAGCAAAGTATTATAGAGTTTTTGGACCCGACTAATTACATGTATAAAATGGCTAACTAACTTCAAGATTCACCTCTTGCATAGAAGCGTTTGTATATATAGCGTTTTACAAAGGGCGAGCAAGTCGACCCTTTCAGTGGTCGACTGCTGTTAAGATAAGTCAACCATTATGACAAATAACTAAATGAAGGCCAACACATAACACTTTTCTCTTCCTTCTCAAATCTGGTTTCCTTAATGCACGTGATGTGGCATACAAGCTCTACTTTGGCGCGGCTAATGTCAAGGTGTCAAGCATAAACAACATGTTAGGAATATTCTAGAAGGGGTTTGTGATATCACTTTGATGCATGGAAAAAATCAGTTTACAGGCCGTTCCATACTCTTAACGCTTGGGAATCTATCAGTACTAGCACATGATTAGCTCGACGGACTGAATGGTGAGCTGTGCAATGAGCTGGATATGCTCTATGCGTGTCTCGAATAGATGCATGGTCTATTCATTGGTTCACCAAAAACTAAGATATGAAATAACCATTTCGTATGTTAGCATATCATCAAATATCATTGGATTTAACCAATAAAAATCATGAAATAATAGAAATAAATCATAACTTGCATAAACCCAAAATATAATCGCACCTGATATTGAATAGTGAACTGCATGACAGAAAATATGCCGAAAAGGTGAAAAACATATGTCAAACATGTAAATTATTAGCCAAAAATGATGACAAAATGAGGGTCAACATGAGGTCATCCAAGTAGAATAATATGATATGGATAAGGTCACGGTAGCAGAAAGTCATGGCCCACTGAAAAAGTGGCTCCACCATTTTTAAGACCAAATGGCATGACGTGATATGAAAATGTGCCGTATGGGGTTGTGAAAGCAGTCTTGTACTAGTCTTCCTTCCCGATCTGAATTTGGTTATAACCAGAGAAACCGTACATGAAAGAAAATACCTCATGTCCAGAACAGGAGTCAATGATCTGGTCAATGAACAGAGTAGGGAAATTGTCCTTGGGGCATGCCATGCTCAAATCATGAAATTCAGTACATACGTGAATGTTACCTTGTTTTTTATTAACAGGAACATGATTAGAAACCCAAGTGGTATACAAAACTTGCTTTACGTGGTTTCTCGATCTCGAATTTGATCACAGGAGCCTTTGATGGGTGAATGGGTCTTTGTTTTTGGTGAACATATGCCACATCAAGCCATGTGTTGATACAATGTTCGAAGATTGATGGATCCAACACATGCATCTAGGTATAGGACCAAGCAAAAATATCATGGTACTCCTGAAAAAGTGCTTTGTAGGAAGCAACTTCTTTAGGGGCAGAAGGATTCTACAAGTGTAATATATTCAAATACCTCAGGGTTGGTTGATATGTTAACCTTAATGGTGGCTGAAATGTTAGCCATGTTTCCCTCTTCAAAGGCGTCGGGTGCTGGAATGGGGTTCTTGAACCAATCGACTTTGCCATGGATGAAGTATTTGGCTTCGATTGAGTATTGATTTGATGATGATAGAGGTTCCTCGAAAATAAATAATGAGTGATGGTGCATATCATCCCAAGGGTATTCAGGGGTCGAAAGAGCTTCAAGAATCTCCTCGTCGTTGCTGAAACAACACATGGATAGATTGAAGGGATCGTCTAGGTCTTAGGATACGAAAGGGATAGCATATTGAAGATCATGTATATGGGGGTGGTTTTGTTCAAGGATGAAGCCGGAGGGTGGATTTCCTTGATGATGGTGATTTCAGACTCATGAGAGTGTTTCTGAAGGTCGTGAAGGACTGACTGATACTCGAACAAGTCTGGGAAATGGTGAGAGTAATGGCCATATAAGCCACAAACTGCGCAAGGATGGTTTCTCCTCAATGAATTGTTCTTACATGTTGGTGGATCTGGGATGATGAATACTGGAGTACCATCGGATGTATCCATACCATCTATGTGTGTGCTTAGGATAGGTAACTCTGGAAAATTTTGTGTTGCATGACCTTGGATAGCGCACAAAGCGCATGGTGGAGTCAAACAAGGCTCGGTTGTTACTTTGGTGGCCTTGCCCCAAGCCTACTTTGGAAGAGGAGGGGTATGTTTGGGAACAAAAGACATTTTCGATGGGACAGGAGGAGGGCATGAATCCATATCAATAGGTTGGATGGGAGTCAACACAACCTAGGGTATAAGAGGTGGGGTGGGTGGATCAAGGTACCACATTGGAATTCCCAACGTGAAATTTGGTAAATTGAGAGTAGCCATGACATGCTTGCTCACGATTCCAGATGGTGGAAACAAGAAGGGAATCACGTGGATCGGGAATGCACCCCAATAAGTCTTGGGTGACTATGGTTGGGGTTGTGACTGATGTTGCGATGTGGTCAGGATGGTACTGGATGTGATAGTACACAAATCCGCTATGTCACTCGGTGTAGGTGGAGGTGGTAAGGATGGGAAGGTGTCCGTCATAGGGGTGTTGGGAAATAATCCCGGGCTAACAACAGATAAGGAAGGAATGGACACACTGTCAATGGCAGTATCAATGGTAGGAATGATGTGTTTCGGTGTGGCTGACCACTTTGGATCGTAGTAAGTCAACTGGTCAACAATCACGATCTTTCCATCACGAGGAAACATCAGGAGTCAAAATACGGTGGAGGCCATGACTCTCATGGCATACATGTAGATACGTCCTGGGAGGAGGTTGTAATAAAGTTGGCAATTAATAACCTCAATGTTAATCAAAACCATTTAACCAGCTAAATCAACAAGGACATGTGTAAGAAAGCACTGGGCCTTAGTAGAGTGGCCATCGTAGGCGCAGAGGGAGGTAGTGGAAGGTTGAAGGTAGGGGACCCAAGTTTCTTCCAAACAAAGGTCGAAATAACATAGGTGGATGCCCCTTCATCGATAATGCATTGATGTACAACCAAAATTTGAATCGAGAACTAGATTTGGAAGGCGATGGTGGGCGGCATCGTAGGTTCTTCTTGATCCAAATCAAAGGTGATCAATTTGGAATTAGAGGGATCAACGACACCTAGTGCATAAAACAACACTTTACGCTGTGATGGGATAAGCACTTACAGAGTGGACATGGCTATAGGTGATTGGGCCAAGTCATCAACTATGCTATAGTTGAGGGAAGCTCAAGAAGTAGCATTGTTTGCGATATGACGTATAGGAAACTGTGGGACTTTGGTCTCCCCATCGATGGAGGGTCGCGGTAAGTGGATGGGAATATTGGAAGTGTTAGAGGTAGATGCTGTTGATGGGTCAACAATTTCTGTGGTAGAGAAATACTAGTTGTATCGAGTTTGGAGGTTGAATTTGGACGACACTGTCATGAGGTGGTGGACTCTAGCCTCTGCTGGTGGGCCACAGTGGGAGCTGTGGGAGTAGGTGGGGCCAAGGGTTGGGTTGCAACCATTCCTTGGTGTGGTAGGGGTTTTTGGAGCACCATAGTAAGAGGACCTGGTGGCACTGGGTTTGGCTAAGCCTGGGTCACTGCATTGGTATCATGTTGAGTGTCATTCTAGAGAAGCTATCGGATGAGAGCCATATGAGGGAACAAATGAGTGTAATGACCATATGTGTTGCATATATCATATAGATGATTGGTTTGTAACTGTGGGTTTTTTCCTGGTCGATCAGGATGTTGGGGGTTTTGTGGCGACAGGTTGGTGTCGTTGTTGGTGGGAAGGTTAGTCTGTTGGTCGCATCCTTGGGCCTAATTATTTCCTCGATTTCTTCCTCGATTTTTCTTGCCCTTCCCTTGTTGGTTGTTGGGGGCAGGTTGGTTAGGAAGGTTTTGCTAAGCATAAACCTGTTCCATGGAAACTAGAGGGGAGGGAGTTGGAGCTAGAGTGGGTTGCATAGGTGGTGCATAATAGACCAGAGGATCTAGATGGGATGCAAATCTGACCACTTGGCTTGAATAAGACTGTACCAAAAAAGTCGGTGCATGGACGTGATGACTTGGCGTGGGTGGTGCGTAGAAGGGGGTGGCTCTGGCCTGAGACATCATATGTGAGTAATTAAGGATATAATTGGGTTGGGAAACACTATGGGTGTTTCCTGGGTGTGGTGGCATCATAGGAGGTGCCACATAGAACTGAGGGTGATGTGTGATAGAGTCGATGACTCCATCCATAGCATGGGATTCCCTTGACATATCACGATGAGAGGTGCTAGCACGAGGTGCATCTGATATGATGGTATATAAATACCCAGACTAGGCATAGATTAAGTCAAACTGATGAGCCTTTAAGATGGCCTCCTCCTCAGATTTGGGTTTCTCAGATGAGAAGTCCTTGGATATGGGTGGGAGTAAGGTTTTCAAAAACCAGTAAAGGAAGATCCGATCATCCAATTGGATCTTTCACAAGCTATGTCTATGTCGCCACTCATGGATGTGATCCGTGATTTGGGTAGCTGTATTTTGACGATAGGATAAAAGGATCTCCACTCCCTTGTCATATCAGACAGGTAGTTGAAAGTATTGAAGGAATATGGAGGCAAGTGAGGAGAAATCGGGGTAAGAGGCATGAGGCAACTCGATGTACCATTTGGATGCAACACCCGTAAGTGTGCGTTGGAATAAACTCAATCAAACCGAGTCATCCATAATGCTATTTGATGAACACCACAAGTGGAAATACATGATATAGTTCTGGGGGTCCTTGCTTGCCTTTCCCTTAAAATTTGGGATGTCTGAGGAAAGTTTTGTAGGAATGGGAGGCCATTGTGGTTGATGATTGTTGGGGTCATTTGTTAACCTTGCCAAACATGGAAGGTTAAGTCTAGCCATGAAAGTTACATTAGAACCGAGGTTGGCTCAAGGGAGACCAACAATGGTGCCAGTGGTTATAGGAATAAAGGTCCCATGCATGCTTGGGGGTGGATGTAGTTCACTTCCCATAGTAGGGATAGTTAGAATGAGCGTGGAAGGACCACTGCCCCCAGGTATAAAAGGTGGTACGATAGGAACCATAGTAGTTGGTGTGGGGCTAGCACTAGTGGGTAACGTACCTACAAAAATGTGTGTAGTGATGATGGGTCCACTAGAAGGGATACCTGTGATGATGGGTGGCAAGGACATAGGTCCAACGCCAACTATCCCTCCATGGAAGGGATCGGGATGTGTGCCTGCCATGGGGCTAGATGGGACAGTAAAAAAAGTAGGTTCAGATTGGTAGGAATCTGAATCGGATTCAGAGGTCATGTGTGGATATGAAGGTGGTGAGTGGCATCGAATATGGCTTCGATTGTGACAGTTCAAAAAACCAAACTAAGGGGTTCTCCCCCTAAGCCGATAGGAATAACGTGGTGGAGAAATGATGGCTTATGGTAGTAACAGGAAATGAATATGGACCCCATTTTTAAATGTCTTCCTATTGGTTCAAAAAGAGTCACTCGACCACCAATGATGTTTGAAGGCTTGCATATTGAGGCAGTTTCCGTCACTCCACGATGCAGGTAAAACTGCTAACCGTTTTGCCACAAATGTCAGCTCTTGGTTTTCCTCATGGGTGGGAATCTAGTCAATCTAGTGGGGGTTGTTGCCCTTTTTGCTTCGTAGGTCCTCTTAATGGCCAACTACTTCAGGGTTCCTGTGGTACCCCTCACAATGAGTCTTGGGGATATTCCCAAATACTTCCCATAGTTTTGTGGATGGGATTTATGTCCCAATCCGAATGTTATTATGTTAATTGATTCTTTTTAATGGCTCTGCTTGGGGTCATGAACCGAGCATGTTCACTTAATGGTGTGAGTGTGTGTGCATCTCTATTTAAAAATTTCCTTCCAACCTTGAAATAAATGTGTAACAAGGGGTTTTTTCTACAGAGAACAAGCAAGGGGCTGTAACAAAGCAGGTCTGGAAAGGAAAAACAGGTCTAGATAGAGTATGGGACAGACATGAGTCTAAAACAGGTACAAAAAAATGAATGTAAACTAACATTCGTGCCTTTTTGAGGAGCATACAAGATCTGGGTCACAAAAAATAGGGAGGTAGAGGCGATTTGGACAGAAAATAGCCAAGTCACGCCTAACATAGGAGCAGGCACGACTGAGTCGCTCAAAAATGGGTTACAGGTGTGACTGGAGTCGCTCGGTCAACCAAGACAGGCGTGATCGAGATCTGTGAGCCAGGTCATGCTTATTAGGGCTAGAGTCATGCTTATCTAGCTGAAAGGTGCGACTGGGTCATGACTTACGGCCTGATAAGAGAGACTAGTGCCGAACATGGAAAAATCAGAAAAACAGGGCCGACAGGGGCCGAGGGGGGAAGGAAATGGTTCCGTAAAGGTTCATATTAGCCACATGGGGGCCTGATTGGTGACGGTTGAATGTTGAAACTAAATAAAAACCTACAAAACTGGTATCCAAGAGGACCGACCAGTGTAATCGCCAAAACTGTAACGAGGTTTTTACCCTTGTTACGTGCAAAAGCACCATCCTTATGTCAATGGGACAGTAAGGGAGAGTTCATGAAAAAGCTACAACAATAAACAAGATCAGGAACACAAAGCAAGTAGATATATACGAGGGATAAACTAAATAAAATGCAAATAAATGAAAATTATACCTTCTTTCTTGTAAAAATGGGCCACCGTGGCCGTCTCGGAAATGGTCTGCCTCTCCACAGGCTGCTTCTCTAGGTAGGTACGAAGAATGTATTGATGTACTAAGTGGGAATGGTAGGGCAACGTGATGATGACAAAAAGGCGTGTGAATACTTGAGAGCAAAAGGTGTCTCACCATAGTCACAAAATAAACAATGGGAAAAAAAGGTGTAAGAATCTTTTGGGAGAGACCTTCACACTGTATTTATAATATGTTTTTAGGGTTTTTTGACCTTTTCTCTCTTTTAGGGTTTTCAACCCTTTTTAGGGTTTTTGCACCATTTTTATTATTTTTGAGCCTTTTTAGGGTTTTTGACCTTTTTTTAGGTTTTTTGACCCTTTTTGGGAGAGAATGAGGGTAAACCATAGTAAATAATAGTGTTTTGAATTGGAAATACAACTGTGAAGGTCAAAAATAAGGGAAATGTGGTAGGAATATGATGTATGTATGTGGTTTAGAGCATGTAGAGCTAGGTGAACAATTTTTTGTGTTAACACATACTCCAACTATGTGGCACTACTTTGTAGAACCATTGATGACCAACCTTTCATCTACGAGGAAGCAACAAAAAATAAGGAATGGAAGGATTCCATGATCAAGGAATATCGGTCGATCATGAAGAATGATGTTTGGGAGGTGGTCTTGAGACCATAAAGGAAGTCTACAGTGTCTTCCAGATGTATCTATAAGATCAAGCATGTAGTATAAGAAAGCATCGAGAAATACAAGGAAAGGTTTGTAGCACATGGATTCTCCCAGAAAGAAAGCATAGATTATGAGGAGACATTTGCACCA
Source organism: Pseudotsuga menziesii (assembly GCA_001517045.1). Classification (NCBI taxonomy): domain Eukaryota; kingdom Viridiplantae; phylum Streptophyta; class Pinopsida; order Pinales; family Pinaceae; genus Pseudotsuga; species Pseudotsuga menziesii. The sequence continues at coordinate 138,380 of LPNX011220297.1, forward strand.
ATTGTGAGATACATTTCCATTAGATCTGTACTATCCTTAGCCATAGTGATGAAAATGGATGATACATATGATGGACATCAACAAAACTTCCTTGAATGGTGTAGTTGAGGAGGAAGTGTATGTGGAGAAATCACTTGTATTTGAGGCACATGACAAATAGACGCATGTGTGCAATTTAAAGAAGGCATTGTATGGTTTGAAGCAGACACCCAAGAATTGGTATGGCAGGATGGATAATTTTTTGATGAGCTTAGGATTTACTAAAATTAAAGAAGATTCCAACCTCTACTTCAAGGTTGAGGGTGGAAGACCAAATTATAGGTGAAGATAAGTTCATTGCATATACAAAGAGAAGACTTATCACATAGATTGAGATGAAGGACCTTGGGATGATGCACTACTTCTTAGGTCTAGAGGTGTGTGAAGGAAACACCATGGATAGGAAAAGCACTCCAGGATGATGCTTTAGTTTGGGATCTGATATGATCTGATGGTTGAGCAAGAAGTAGTTGAGTGTGGCACTGAGTACAACTAATGCATAGTACATTCCAACTAATTTGGCTAGTAGTGAGGTAGTATGGCCCAAAAAGCTACTAACATATTTGCTTGATCTCAATATAGAGGGGACTTATATATTTTGTGACAACCAGAGTTGTGTGAAGCTCTTTAAGAATCCAGTGTTCCATGACAAGTCAAAGCATATTGAGATCAAGTATCACTATATCCAGGATATGGTGTAGAGAGGAGTAGTGAAGCTTCAATATATTATGATAGACAACAGATAACCGATGTCTTGACCAAGCCTATGGAGAGAGTGAAGTTTCAATACTTCAATGGCAATCTTGGAGTTATGCAAATCAGTGTCCATTGCAATAGGGAGTGATGAGTTTGAGGGGTCCTCAGACCCAACATGAAAAAGGGATGGCTCTGTGGAGGATGAGATATATTAAAATCCAGCATGAAAAATAGCCGGCACTATGGAATATCTATAGAGGCACCCAGTATGAAAAAATATTGGTCACCACACGAGTATACACCCAATACCAAAAAGCACTGGTCACTATACACAGATCTTGGTAGTATATTTGAGTGTATATCCTAACATGGTCAGTGGCATCACCAAGGGTGGATCCCAATATGACTGGTCATATCACCAAGGGTAGATCCCAACATGATTGGTGGAATCTCCAGAAGGAATATCCAAATAAGGTTGGTTGTATATTTGAGTAGGAATATCCCAACAAGATCAACCTAGGTATGATGGCCATTCTTTAGGAGAATGGAGGAACCTAGTCAGTTACTAGGAGTTGGTTTTTAGTACAAGATTGAAGATCCTAATGAGGTTGGTTGTATCTTCGAGTAGGAATATCCCATTGAGCTTATCCCGGGGTTGAGATCCATTCTCCGAGAGAATGGAGAACCTGGTTTGGGACCAAAAGGTTGATTAACATGATTTAGTTTGGGATTGAAGCTCATCCTAGGGCTGAGGACCATTCTATGGGAGAATGGAGGACCAAGATGTTGATCGACATGATTCAGTTTGGGACTGAAGCTCAAATTGGGCTTGAGATCCATTCTTTGAGAATGGAGGAACTTGGTTAGTTATGAAGATGTTGACTTCGATCAACCTTCAGCTCGAGGATAAAGAACCTGGTTTGGGAATAGGACTTGGTCTGGGACCAGTAATTGGTTTGGGACTAGGATGATTAATTCCTAGATGGGATACATGGATACATCTAACATGGAATAGGGATAGCTTTGTAAAAATTCTCATGACGTATAGATTCAAAATATTTCACTGGTCAATGGTCGACGAGATGTGAGTTGCTAGAATGATGATGATGATCTAGTTGTTTCAATTATTTAACCATTGATCTACAAGAAATGCGTGCAATTGAAACGTTTAATTATGTAGTGAAAAGGAATGAACAATGTACACTAAACAAGACAAAATTCACTGAAAACTGATAAGAATTTCTCAGTAAATTACAAAATTAATATTCATTAATCCCAATAGTATACAATCGTGTTACATAAAGAAGAGCTCAAATCATGTGGATATGATTCGAATATACCAACTCAATCTTGATTGACTGGATAACTAGAAGTGTCTAAATCACTATCGGAGCTCACTAGTCTAACTCCAGATGTCTAATTCATCCTATTAATTAGTTAAACCAGTTAAATTGATGAGGTAAGTGAGAATAGGCACCTACTCCCATGTAGCCATGCAAGACTAGCACTAACTAAAATAAAAGACAGAATTGAATGTAACTGGAGGTTATCTTAGCTTAACTAGGTACCTACCACAACCAATTGAAGGAGGCTGCTGGTGGCACTTAGAGTGGCTCCTAAATTGTAGGGATTAGTCTTAGAGGCACATAAAATGATGCATGAACATGCAATCAGTTGCATTTAACCTCTATATGTGTTCCCCACACTCTAGTGATTTGTATGGGTGGAACCAATAGCCTAAGTGGACCCAATGGTACTAATGGACCCAATATTAAGTAATGAATCCTAAGTTAGGAAAATAGAATATAATAGAATAATTATGAACAATGGAGGATTATAAATCCTAACACCCCCACTTAATCCTAACTTGGACAAATGTGGGCCAAATGGTTGATCATTCGCTATCATCAAGTAGCACTTTCATGGAACCTTGTTGCACCACTCTGTAGAGAGCGAATCTATGTGTGAGAGAGAGAAACATGCTCATTCTGATACTGGGACCCTGTTCCCCTTCTGTCTTCTAGATTCCTAGAACCATCCCCAATTACAACAATGAGCTTTTGGGCCCATTTAGGCTTAGGCCACTGATCTGGTATGGGAGATGGATATGGATCTAGAATCTCATGAGGTTCATCTTCAATACCAAGATAATGCTGATATTGATCCTCTTCATCTGAATCTGAAACATGTGACAAAGTATAATCATCAAAAGATAGTGGAAGAGTGTTTATACCTTCTTGTGCTTCTGATGGTGGTAGATCAAATCACAATCTTCTTCAAACTGAACAATGTACTCAATAAAGGATTTCCTAGTTGCAAGTTCCATCAACTGAAATGATTTTTCATCCTCAACATATCCCAGTAGTATGCATTTGCTACTCTCAGCTTGGAAGGTCTTTCTCTTGTCCATAGGTATTCTGGCCCAAGCTTTTGAACCAAAACTCTCAAGTGAGAGACATTAAGCTTATGCCCATGCAATGCTTTGAATGGAGTACCACTGATTTAAGAGGAGCTCTATTCTATATGTATGAAGCATAGTTTACAACTTCTTCCCAAAGAGAAGGAGGAAGATTCTTGTCTTGTAGAAGACAGGGTTCCATCTCCTTCAATGATTTATTTTTCCTCTCATCCTTAACATTATGCTGTGGTGTGTATGGAACTGAGTGTTCCATTCGAATCCTCTCTGATTCACAATAATGCTGAAAATATATTTTAATGTGTTCACCTCCATTATCTGTTCTTATGGACTTGGTCTTTTTCCTAAAACTATTCTCAATTGAATCTTTAAAAAATTTAAAAATTCCAAATACTTCTGATTTATGTTTCATGAAATATATCCAATAGAACCTAGAACAATCATCAATAAAAGTAAGGAAATACCTGGAACCATTAATTTATGTTGTAGGCATGGGTTTCAACACGTAAGTGTGTATCAAATCAAGTGTAGAAGAAGCTCTATGTGCCTTCAAAACTTCATACCTCTTCTCTGTATGCTTACCTAGCAAGCAACCGGGACATACTCCATTAGAAGTTTGGATCAAAGGCAAGACTTCAACCATTTTATCTTTGTGGATTTGCTGTAGATATTTCAAATTGAGATTCCCAAACCTCTCATGCCATATATTTCTGGTGTTCTTAGCATGAGTCAATAGATCCGTAGGAGGTGAAACATGAAAAAATGAGAGAATTCATAAGCTTCAGTGGCATGATTAGCAATACCTTTCGCTATGATATTTCTAGTATATTTTTCTGTGATTTCAACTAAGTCAGAGTCAAATGTAACTTTCTTGGGAGAGATTGTATGGGTCATATGATAAACTGACAACAAATTTTCTACAAGAGAGGGCACATAGAGAACATTCTTGAAATCACCATGTTGGATTTTAAAAGGAACCTCTCCCGATAGTTGGGATTTGGGAGTCTTATATCATGTGAATTCTAGGTCCTCTTGATAGAGTGAGAGTGTAGAAGGATTCCTTGGAGGAAACTATGTGGTTGGATTCCCCAGAATCAATCAAGTAAGATTTTGACTGAGTAACTCCTGCCTTCAAGGCATGGCATGTCTCATGATCTTTTATCAGTGGTCTAACATCATAATTCTTTGCTCCTTGTGGAAGGGAAATATTGTTCTGTTCAATGAGGGATGATAGTTGGTTGATATGCTTCTTCATGCACTGGATTTCAGGATGAAATACCCTCATAAAACAAAGACACTTTGTCTTTTCAAACTTTTTCTTCTTCTTGGAACCCGAGGCTCCTTCAGAAGTCTTCTGAATTTCTCTTGGATTCGAATCATAGGATTTAGGCTCCTTCCCCTTATGCTTCCCTTAACTTGTGCATTGGTTGATTCTGACATCAGAAGAGCTTTATTATTGGAATTTTGGAGCCATTTGGACCAACTTATCCCACTCCTGTATTAAATACTCGGTAAAGCCATCTAGTGAAGGCATATTCCAATTGGGGATGGAATATGTTCTGGAATGGAAGGTAGAGACAAAGAAAGTAATCAGAACCAATTTTACTGAGCATAGAGAGCACAAGCTGCTCATCCTTCCTCTCTATTCCACATTCCTTACATTGTAGTGCTAGAGACTTTAATTTTGTGAAAAAAATGTTGGATAGTTTCGAAACTAATGGGATGCAATGCAATTAGCTCATTCTCCAATATGTTCCCTCAAATATCATCTTTTTTTCTAGATAAGAAATCGATCTTCTCCCAAGCTTCTTTAGAAGTTCAATCTCTCAAGGTGAAATAGGATATCCTTGGATATGTGAGTGCAAAGGAATACAAATGCTTCATCCAACCGATTCAAGAACTTATTTTTCTAAATAGGATTATGAGGTTCTATCTCTCTGCCCATAGTCATCCTAAACAGGACAAGATTTTGCAAGGAGACTTGCATATCTTCCCTCCAATCAACATAGTTGAAGGGTGTAAGGATCTGGGGTACAAGAGCTATAGAATCTATTAATTTTCCTTCTGAAAAATCAATTCTTCAATCAAGCTACGTAGTATTATTGCTGCTGCAACTGATTCCCCAATTTTTTGTTACATTTTAGGGCCCCTCCTTCCACTTTTTATTTCAAAATCATGCTTACACTCGTTTCCCAACTCAGATAACCCCTCCCTTCATACCTAGTCTTTCCTAGAAGCTTGAGCAGAAGAAATTTTCCTAAGCCTGAAGTGTCAATTTGGTAAAAATCCTTAAGCACAACCTTGGAAACATGCCATTATGAAAATATCTGCTTTCGATTTCATATCAACAACCAAGGATGAATCCAAAAAAATCAACGGTTTAGGAAAAGAGCGAAAAGGAAAAGGCAGAAGCGGAAAGATCAAAGTTAACCTTGAGAAATTTGAAATCTCGCTTTCCAAAGTCCATCGTTTGAGTTCTGTTTTGTTTTTGTTCATGAAAGTTGGCGAACCCACTTTTCGATTTCTTCCTTCTGCAATTCGTGGAAGCAGAAAATAAAAAATCGGAAAGATTAAGTTTAACTTCTAAAAGATGGCGAATCCACTTTTCGATTTCCGCTTTCTGCAATCCATGGAAGCAGAAAAGTGGAAAGCGAAAAGATAAAGTTTAACTTTGAAAAGTTGGTGAAAACTAGTTTCCTATTTCTGCTTTTTGAAAGGCTCCTGCAAATATCAATGGTCAAGAAAAAGCGGAAGTAGAAATATCAAAGTTTAATTTCAGAAACGTTGGAGTCCCGCTTTTCGAAATCTGAAGTCCATGATCCATTTTGATTCTAGATCGACGGTCTAGAAGGATTCCACGAAGATCAACGACTCGAAAAAGAAGCATAAAGCAGAAAGTGGAAATATACAAATATGGTTGTAAAAAGTTAGAGTTTCGCTTTCTGACATTCGTAAGATCGACGATTCGAAGAGATTACACATAGATCAATGGTTCAGAAATATCCCATATCAAAAGGTGAAATTAGAAAGGCAGAAGCATAAAAACAAAAACATAAAGATAGAAGTTGATCTCGAAGAAGGTTGACATCCTGATTTCCACTTTCTACTATTTCACAGAAAGGAGTTGTCGGGGCCGCATGATCTAACGGTTCAAATCGGAGCTGATTCGTCTTTTGAGATGATCTGAGCCATTTAATCTTTGTTTAGTTTTGTTTGACTGTGAACCATTGGGGAAACTGAGAAATTTTCCTCTTGAAGCTTAAATTAAATTTGCTTGCGCAAGAGGGCATTGGTCATCATCTTTTTCTATTTAGTAATCGATACATATCATTAAATTGAAAATACTGTGAATTATTGTTGTTCCCCAATTAGATATATCTATCATTATGTATTCTTTATGTATCGCACGTATTATTGCTCACCGAGTTTGAATACAGGAAGCGAGAAACATACACAAGAGAAGGGGATCAATCACCAAGAGACATCATACATGGAGGCGCAACAACGTGACTGCTGCTTGAGCCAATCAAATATGATGAAATCGCTTGAGAAGATAATGCATAGGCCGTGTGTTTTTCCAGCTGGGAAAGGACCGCATAAGTTTGTTTTATGAGACCATTTGTATTCTCCCAGGTTAGCGAATAAAAATCTTGGGAATCTCTAGGTTTAGGGGAGATGAAAGATCACAACGTGACGGATAAAGATAGTAATAAATAGGGGTGCAGAGCACCATAGGAAGGACTTTTTTCTAGTGTAAATAATGTTGGAATTTTTTGTAAAAGAGCTAACTCTTTGCTAATAAGAAGGATCAATTTGCTGAAACAAAGGCCTACACAAAGATTTACTCAGAATGTCTGGAAAGCATCGTATAGAACTATTTCTTCTTGATTTTGTACATCATACAGTGAGATTGTTCTAACTTCCTGGAACTAATTCTTTGGTTATGAATGATTTGTTGTCAGTATAAATGTCTGTGTAATGAAAGGGTAATAAATGGCTTAATTATATTAGAGCTATCTTTGGTATTGTTTCTGCTATGAATGTGATTATTGTGTTGGAACAACTATCTATTAGACTTATATGAACATTTTCAGTATATTACTCTGAACTCTAAATTTACTCCCTACAGGGATAGAAGAGATTAGTTTTAGATTCATATTTAAAGAAGTGATCAAGGAACAGGGATGATAAGACTGGAGGTAAGAACCTACACATCACTTGTGAGGTTCTCATTCATTAGTCACCTACATTTCATTCATTTAAACAAAAAATTACGTAAATGGTGGACCGGGACACAATTGGTAAAATATTTAAACAACTTAATCTATGGTATCCGGACTATAAACTGAGTGGATTCCGCACTCCAAACGATGGATGATCTAATTGGGATTGTTTACCAAGGAGAATCCCTACTGTCGGTACCTGGGATTTTCCAGGAATCAAAAGTTTTGGTGCTAGAAGGAGGGTTGCCGGTGGATGGATGGTAGAGGAAATCTGTTTTCCAGAGAATATTACACTAGAACAACATCTAAAAAGAATTTCCCTAAATATTTTATTCCTGAATTCAAAGAAAAAGAAAAGATAGGTTATGGGGAAGAAGAATCAGAACATTTGTACGCTGTCCCATTTGATGAAGTAGATCAGTTTAGGAGACATACAAGATCCTATGTTAAGAAACTTGGGGGGTTAAAAGTTATTCATGCGTTACCTAGAAGGAAATATTCCAGGAAAATAGCCTCATACACTAAGGATTCAATTCTTGTGGAAAATTTGGAAGAACTGGTAGATCTCTCCATCCAAGAAATTGTTCAGCCTCTTGATCAATTGGGTCTAGAATCCCTTCCAACTTTAGTATTCAGTCAATATCCACCATAGTATCCACCTTGAATTATGGCTGGAAATGTTAATCAACCCACATGGAGAGAAATAACGCCGCACAACTTGGCTGCTCCATTGCATGACTTACCTAAGCACCCAGAAGGAGTATTACAAAAATTTGATCGTGGAAAGTGTGTTTTTGCTGAAGATCACTTAATTTTTTTATATTTGGATTTGAATCTTTTAAATGTTGAATATGAAGATGTTGTTTACAGAATTTTTCCATATACTTTTGAACCTAAAGAATATTCATGATACTTTAGTGTGCAAGCTAATTCAATAGTAAATTGGGATGGTTTTGAAAAGGATTTCTTAGGTAAATTTGGCAACCAGAAAACTGTAGCCACTCTCATGAAAGAATTACTATATATGAGGATGGAAAATAAAGAAAAGGTCCAAGAATTTAATAATAGATTCACCACTTTATTGAATAGCATCAATGCTACAACAAAACCAGCTGTTGATTCTCTAATAGAATATTATACTACAACACTTTATCCACAAATAGCAATGTTTGTAAAAAGGGTTGGTAAAGTTACATTGGTATAAAGCTATGTAGAAGCCAAGAAAGTAGAGGAAGATATGGATAGTATCGCAAGGCATACTCTAGAACCTAAGTTGAAACGTTACCACAAGCAAAACGACTTTGTTTTTAACTAAGCCCAAAGAAGAACACTCTAATGAGCTACAAAATGTGGTGAAGATGGTGCATAAATTGTCAAACAAAATTGTAGACTTGGAAAAGGATAAGGGAGCTAGTTCTTATAGAAAGCCATTCAACCCTTATTACAAAAAAAAGTAAGAGAGTGGAAAGCCCCAACCACCTGTACATAATTCTGTTGTTTTAAATTTTAATGAAGTAGGCATGGATAAATTCTGTACTTTTCGCCAAGAACATCATTCTGAAAAAAAAAAAACTATCCACATTTTATAAATTCAATGACTCTAGTTATGAATCAATTGTTAGATGACCAACTGGCATATCCTGAATAAGAAGAATCCCAAACTAATGATCCAGAATAAACAAATGAAGAAACCACTATGGTATTATGGGACTGGGAACCTACTTTGGGGATAAGTGAAGATGAATCTACTGAGGAAATTCAAGTGTCATCAGTTAATGTTACGACTAGAAGTAAAGGGCCAGCAGTGGATGAAAGTTTAGTACTGTCTAAAATAAAGAAGATGAAAAAAACATGAAGAAAATTCTCAGTACTACTCAAACAACACCTAAGAGTAATCCTTTAAATATAAAAGAGACAATCCTAGTAGTTAACAAACCAATGAAGATAGTGATAAATAAATCCAAAGGTACTAGAAAAGGCTTTTTAGAACAGGACATGGGGTATGATATCATAGAATACATTAAGAAAAAAAGCAAATATCTCTCTATTTGAACCATGTAATATGCCTCAACAAAGGAGGAAACTTCTGGAAGCTTTTGATCCACAACCTAATAGTATCCCAAAAGCTATCGAATTTGATATTGAAATTAATGAAGCAAGCGTTGGAGGAAAATCTAAATCTCAGACTTTTCCTTTTTTGTTGTCATTTGAAATTTTTAATCATAACGTGCATAATTGTTTGGTAGATTCTGGAGCTTCGTCAAATGTCATGCCACTTTAAATATGTAAGAAGATTAATGGTCAACCCACACCATCTCCATCTCGGATAATTCAACTAGATAGATATGTTGCTAAAGTCACAGGGGAAATGAAAGATGTGTTGATTCGATTATCTGGAGACCCTAGAGTTTGTCAATTCATAGATATCATGGTGGTTGATATAACACAATCCTATGGATTAATATCGAGCAGGGACTAGTCAACGAAACTTGATGGATATTTTGCAACTGATTGGTCTCACATGTGGTTGCCATACCAAAATGTTCAAAATCAGATTAAGATACTGAGGTAACCACACATGAAACATAACGTGACTCAGTTGGAAGGAAAGAACGAACCTATGAATTTCTCATCTTCAGTTTTGGGAAATTACTTTTTGGAGCTTGAACCAGAAATCATTAAGCCAAACAAACCAGTAAGGAATTAGAGATGTAGTTCGATCTCCTTTGATTTTCATGGACTGATGATATTTATTGTAATATAGTAGACTTAGTTACTAATGTAGAATATTATACTAACTCTATAGATTTATAAGATAGATTTTGGATTTTGTATTTTGATGGTTCTAAAACACAAGAGGAATCAGGGTATGGTTGTGTCCTGGTTGATCCTGAAAAGAATAAATATTTACTCTCTTATAGACTAGAGTTTGTGTTATCTCCTAAGTAAATTTGTCCTAAATAAATTAGACTTAGAAAATTTATATTGTGTAGTGGTAGGAGGTCAAATTTTTTCTAAATATTTTTAAGGTTCATTGTGAAATATTTTGGTGTTTAATAAAGTCTGGGACACTTTGGACTCTGTTTTTCTAATAAAAAATCGAAGCTCAGCTTTCAGTGGCATAGGCGAACATCTCAACTTTTCATTAGCCATCGAAAATACCAGCTTTCGACAGCTTAAAAATAGAAGTAGGGGCTACTTTATCCATCGAAAGCACAAGGAAGTTAAAACGGTTGGCGCATACATCACACTCAACAACCGTCAACATGAAAAGCATTACCATCAAGCCATTAACCACCGAAAGACAAGATCTGCAGGAAATCATGAGTTGGTAAGAGGGGTCATTATGAGAGTGAGGTGACCTATCTAAGCACCAAACCCTATCCTCCCTACACCTGTCCCAGGTCTGTGACTTAATTACCATGAGCATCGTGTTTCCAGTTTGAATGATTACATTCCCTGCACTGGTTAGTTTGTGGGTCTCATCAAAATACACCATCACCTTGCTCAAATCGCAATTTCCAGTTAAATCACCAAAAATCAACATTTCCCCTCCTTAATTCACTCTGCATTCCTTGCAGGTGTCCTCACTGAGCCAAGCTCCTTTGAATCCCATGCTATAATTGTCTTCTCCAAGGTTCGAATTTTTAGTTTTGTAGGTGCAGAAGAGAATTCCAGGAAATGAAGAGAGGAGGACCTGCCCTAAGAAAGGAACTGGGTGATATTGGCTACCTTGAATCACACCCAGAGGTATGTCAGCTATTCAAGGACTCAGGCTGCTATAGGTTTTGCGAAAATATTTAGGGATCTCATCAACAAATGGTAGAAGCCTTTGCTCTCACCTTTGATGGCTCAAAAGTAGTGATTGGCAGAGAAGAATTCCATGTGGATGAAGCTCTGATAGCTGAAGTGAAAGATCTTCCAAGGATTGGGGAAAGCTGGTTTAAAACCAATATCACAAAGAATGTAGAATTTAGGTCTTACCTGAAACCTGAGCACAAAAACATTGTATGGAAGAAGAGCATCCCTACATCCTGGCTTGGGGAAAAGTGGCAAGACCTAGTGAAGGTAATTCTGGTCTACATAACTTGTGAGGGTAGGTACAATAGAGTAATGATATACCATTTCAAGTTAATGAATCATTTCACTGGTAGGAGCCCCTTGAACCTACCTTTTAACCTCTACAAAATCCTGACTAAAATGGTTCATTAAGTTAGAGCCAAGCCAACCAAGATTGCAGGTAGGTTATCCCATCATGGCTTGCTCAAGCTAATTATTCTTGAATTGCTGCAAAGAAGGAACATTGCTTGGACTTACTTCCTTTTCTGGAATGAATTTGAGATAGATTTATAGCCATAGGACAAAAGGAAGTCTTCTTCAAAGAAGTCCTCCACTACCAGAAGTGGTAAGAGGAAGAGGAGGGCCATCTCTCCAATTGCAGTTGACCAAGCCTCTCCAGCTCCTAAGACTAAGAAGGCCAAGAGGAACCTAGATTTCAGTGAGAAGAAAGAGAAGTTGGAGGCCTCAGCACAAGACAAAAATGTCCTCAACCTACCTTACTCCGATTCTGAGGATGAAGAAGAACAAGGAACTAACCCAACAAATCAGGTTGAAGTAGGGCATGAGGATCCTCCCCTACCTACACCAAAGAAGGATCAAGGTGAACTAGTGGCAGAGGCCTCATCTAGCAAACCTAGATCCCAGAAAATCAATCAGCTGCTAAGGTAGGTGTATGAGCTAGAAGTTTTGGAGAGAGAAATAAAAAAGACCAATGGGAGATTAACCAAGAGGAATGCTGAATTGTATGACTCTCTTCATGAAATAAAAAGGAAATTTACCAAGCTGGAGGAAAGTAATCTCAGGTTAATGAAAGAAAACACTAGGCTCTGCAGGAAAATCAGGTTGACAAAGTTGCAAACAAGGAATTCAGGCCCTCAGTCTCAAGCACGCCAGAAGCTGGGAAACCATAGCAGAGGTTGCAATGAGTCTTTGTGATCCAGAGGCATCCTGTGACACTGCTGCCATCCCAAACCCTATACAGGTTGCATAGACACCAAAGGGTCAGCATTGAAGCCTTAAATCATTAGGGTAAAGTGTGATGACAATTTTGATTAAATTTTAAAACAGGATTTTTGATGGCTTCGGTGAACACCACAGTTGTTCATTAGCCATCGAAAATAGAGCTTTTGGCAGCTTACAGGCCCAAAGTTTTGCTTCCCTAGCCATCGAAAGCGTAGAACAATGCAGAAAAACATATTTTTGCACAGAATCGACTTTTGCTGATCCAAACACTTCGTGGATGATTTATAATGTTGGAAAATAATTAAGGGCATCCGTATTTTGGCTCTGTTTCAGTCTTGAAGGTGCTAGCAAGGTGAATTAGGTCACATATACTACCTACTTTGATAAAGGGTGACTTGTCCTCCAAATGGAAAGTTCAAATTCTAATTCAGTGTCTACTACAGCTGTTAAAGAGTTCGAAGATTAGGAAGATTTTTGGAGTTATGGAGATTGACAATCAAGATGGGATCTTTTCCTATTTTTTAGCAAATAGTTATGACTGTCTATTTTTAGTAAATTCGATCCAGTTTTTCAGAATCTGGAATAAATTTTGTAGAGGCTATAAAGCCCATGACTACTGTATAAGAAAGGGTTCAACTTCGGAGACTCTTAGACACTTTTTCTATTCAAGCTTCTCATGTTCTTATCAATTAATACAATCTCTTTTGCCATTACATGTTAATATTTCATATTCTTTCTATTCTATACTTGTGCTTGGATGTTTAATTCATGTTTATTCTATTTACCTAATACAAGATAGATGTCATCCTATCTCTATGTGGATAATTGGAATTGCAAGTATATTTCCTTGTTATGATTAGCCATTCATATGTAAGCGCCTTATGTGTGAATCTACCAGCATAGTGAGAATTATTCATCTATTCACCTTTATTACAAACCCTCTGAACATTGATAGTTAGAAGCCTTGTCTATTTGGTTGAGTTTATGCATGTATTGAGTGAGTGAGGTCTTATTTGTCATCTGACTTGATCAATTGACTAAACCATTACAAAAATATTGAAGTTACCAGGCATCTTCGAGCTGCAACCTAGAAGAGTTTCCTGGAGAGCTAACAATTTGAATGCACAAATAATACTGCTGAGTACGAAGCTATAGTTCAAAGGATGAAGAAATTCATTGGGCTAGAAGTAAAAAAATTGAAATTTTTTGGTGATTCTGAGATAGTTGTTAGACAAGTAAGAAACGCTATTAATTGTTTATCTCCACATATTAAAGGATACTAGTCTGAGGTATGGAATTTGATTATGCACTTCAATGCTTTCAATATAAATGAAGTACCAAGATTGCAAAACACAGTAATTGATTTATTAGCTACTTTTGCATCTATATTAGTACCAACTAATAACAAGTGTTATATTGAATTGATTTTCAGACCATCAATACCTGAAAATGTTACAAATCTGAGGGTATTTGATGACGATGAGCATATTATCAATTTTTTGACGAATGAAGAATCTTTTAAAGAATCAATAATTGATGAAGAAGAACATTTGTCAGGTTTACAAAATGAAGATGTAGTTTAGGGAAATTTCATGCCTAGAGTGGTAAGAACCCTCGAAGGGATGTTTGATTTGCAGAGTAAATTCTGGAAACCAATTAATGTGGAGACAAACAATTCATCAATGAAATATGAGCTGGTAAATCTGGGATCAGAAGCTGAACCCAAATATGTCAATTGGAAAAATGTTTCTCACCTGGAGAAATATGTAACTTCATCAAGTTGTTTCAACAATATAAAGACATCTTCACTAGGACGTATGAAGATCTGAAGACTTATGACAATCGCATCATCTAGCATGTGATTCCCATCAAAACATGAGCAAAACCATTTCACCAACAACTTAGAAATATGCACCCGAAGTTAGAACCTCTGCTCCAAAACAAAGTAAAGAAGTTACTGGACACAAAGATCATCTTCAAGGTTCAACATTCCGAATGGGTTTCCAATCTAGTCCCGGTGAGAAAAAAGTCAGGAGAAATAAGGTTGTGTTGACTTTAGGAACTTAAATAGAGCATCAGATAAATATAACTATCCAGTTCCACCAATGAAACAGATTTTACAAATGGTTTCAGGCTCATAAATGTTCTCCCTATTAGATGAATTTTCAGGTTATAATCAAGTATTAGTGGCTGAACAAGAACGATTAAAGACAATGTTTCATACAAAGTGGGGAACATTCACTTATAGAAGAATGCATTTTGATCTCATGAATGCTAGAGACACATTTCAGAGGGCCATGGACATTGCATTCATAGTTTAAGTGGCCACTATGTAGTAGTGTACCTAGATGATGTGACAGTTTTCTCCAAGAGAAGAGAAGATCATGTTTTTAACTTGAAACCTATTTTTTTATCGCTGTAGAAAATATGGTATATCTCTGAACCCAAAGAAGAGCATCTTCACAGTTCTTGAAGGAAAATTGTTGGGACACATCATATCAAAGAAGGGAATCTCAACATATCCAGAGAGAGTTGAGGCTATAACTTATATTCCCATGCCCCATAATAAGAAATCTATGCAATCATTTATCACGGGGGCTTCACTTGTTGACCAATATCCTATCACGTTAGTTCATATTGTGGGTTTTAAAATTATAAAAAATCGAACCAATATATTGCAGGTATTNAAGGGTTTAAGGTGGGGGTGGGTAGGGTGGTTGATAAGCATTGAGGTATAAAAAGGGGTGGGGAGGAGGTTTTAAGTATTGGGAGGGGGTTTCAACGAAAAGAGTTTGGGTCAATATCTCTCGAAATTAAGGGTATTTTTTAATATCCCATGATCGCACGTGCTATGTAAGAGGTTCACTAAGTGAAGTCCCCGTGTCATTTATGGGAACAATAAATTTTGTTTGGAGGTTTGTCCCTGATTTTTCTCAAATTGTGAAACCTCTGTAGCAAATGGTGAAGCAAAGTGTACAGTTTAAGTGGAATGACATTGAGAAAGATACCTTTAAAGATATCAAAAGAGCAATAGCTCGTGCACCTTCTTTGAGGAGTCCAGACTTTGAAAAGGAATTTATTTTATATACCTTTGATTCAGACAACTCTCTCATAGCAGTTCTTACGTAGAAAGGAGAATTGGGAGACGAATACCCAATATCATTCATGAGCACTGGATTACAAGGGGAGAAATTGTATAACTCAGCCATGTACAAACAATCATATGCAATTTTCAAGGCTACAAAACAATTCATACCCTATATTTTAAAAAATAGAACAAAAGTTGTAGTTCCTAACCCGACTGTTAGGTCTCTTTTTGTGGAGAAAGAATTGGGTGAGCAAAGAGGGAATTGGGTGATTTCCCTACATGAGTATGCCCTAGAATTCAAACCAACTACTATCATCAAAGGTTAAGGGTTGTGCAAGTTGGTAGCATAAAATCACACTGATAAATATTCTGATTGGGACAATGAAGCTGGATTGAACTTGATTGATGTATGTCCTATCTTTATTGCTCCCAAATTTTGGTACAAAGATCTGGTGTACTATCTTCAGCAAGGAAATCTACCAGAGCATTGGAACTCCAAGTAGAGAAGGGCACTTCGTTTGAATTCAACCACCTATCAAATAATGAAGAGTGATTTTCAGAAAAAAATTATGATGGAGTTTTTCTCAGATGTCTGGAGAGAGAGGATGCTTCTAAAATAGTCAAAGAATTGCATGACAGACCAACGAGAGGACATTATTCTGGGGATACCACATATCATTAGATACTGAGAGCTGGATATTATTCACCAACGTTGTTTAAATATTCCCATGCCTATGCAAGAAAATGTGATGTATGTTAGAGAAGTGGTGGCAAATTGTCAAAAGCGGCGAGACCGCTACAACCTGTTACTATTTCAGATCCATTCAAATAGTGGGGCATAGATGTTATTGGGGAAATAAATCCAAATTATTCATTACAACATTGGTATATCCTTACGGCTACAGATTATTTCACACGATAAGTTGAAGTGATTCCATTCCACAAAGTGAACGAGGATGCGATCATCAACTTCCTACAAGAGAATATTATGACCAGGTTTGGAGTTCCAATTTCCCTTGTTTTTGACATTACATCTTATTTCTCATATGTTAAATAATTGAGTTTTCTTATGAAAAGGGAATTGATTTACATTACTCAGTAAATTATTATCCTCAGGGAAATGGTTTAGCAGAATCAACAAATAAGAACCTTGTTCGAATTTTGAAGAAAACCATTATTGAAAATCAGAGAAATTGGCACTCAACTTTTCCAAATGCACTATGGGAATATAGGGTCACCTAAAATAATTCCTTAGTACTGTATCCCTATACTCTGGTATATGGAAAAGAAGTTATTCCCCCACCAAACATTCTGCTCCCATCTTCGCAGTTAGCTCAAGCCTCAAGGGGTTCCAGTAGTGAAGTTTTACAATGATGAATCAACACTTCGTTAATACTAGAGGAATTATGGTAAAAGGATAAATATAATTTCAATCAACATCAAGTTATCATCAAAATATGGTTCGACAAAATAAAACCTGGTACAAGAAAATTTGATGTAGGAGACCTAGTTTTGAAATGGGATAATCCACATGCAGAAAAGGGAAAACACACAAAGTTCCAACATCTATGGATTGGCCCTTATATAACCCCTGAAAATTAAGGCCTTGCAACTTACAAATTACAATATTTACAAGGACATGAAGAAAATATTCCTATAAATGGACTTTGTCTTAAACATTACTTCACTTAAGTTGTAGGAACACTTTGTACATATTTAGAACTCTATTTTTCTTGATTCTTTTAGTTTGTTTATTTTCCTATTTGTTTCACCTTATTTCATAGCCTTAGTTTGTTTTCTTTTATTAAACCAACTCAATTTTTGGTGCTTGGAAGTATAGGCATCTGATTAAACTCAAAATCTTTGGATGCCAGGAACTGCTTATGGGAAAGAGAAAATGGTAAAGTTTGATGAGATTCTTTAACTGTTGACACACGATGGAAAGGGATGATAATATTTAAGCCCCATTTGAATCATTATAACCCCTATGAAATAACCAATACTCATGAGGTATGGAATGCTATCTCGGGGTTTCATCGATTCTCACATTAATACCTATCTCAGGAAGCATATCATGATGGACCCATAAAAAGGAAGCAGGTCTGGTGGATGTATGGTACTCAAAATGATCCCATTGCTATAAATCTAAGATGCCAAAAGGTGTAGATTGAAAATTCAATATTCTGAAATATTAATTCTTCAATTAAAAAAAAGTAATGCTGAAGAAATAAATCATCAGACCAAAAGGGCTGCCAAAACAACAAATATCAGCAAGGTTCTTCTCCATCCATGAGAATGATGAGAAAAAAAATCTGTCACTCCCACAAAAGGACATTGTGGATGTAAGAACCCGTACCAAATTATCAAAGTAAAATAAGTAATCAAGGAAGATTCAGAAGACATTTTTAGTCATAAAGAAAGCATCAAAATAATGCTTATATCATGGGAATGAGGAACAAACGAATACATCTGTCTTACTCTGTTACGATCTTGTGGAGTCGTATCTGGTGGAAACTTAAAGATAGTAGGGGGTAAAATGAACTTCCTCCTCTAGGCCCATGAGAGTCATCAAGAAACTGAACTCTTGGTTACCTTACTCCCAAAGGAATGGTATCAATTGTGATGCTTGAAAGTTACATCCCTGAATAAATCCGGTTTAAAGAAGTATCAGGAAATACGTTTAAGTAATCACTGAACATTCACAGTGCAGTACCATATATCAATCTTATTGTTCAAAGAAGGTTTTTTTATAGGTATGTGTTCACCAGCTAGTCACTAATTGTTGTTGCTGCAACTGCTCTCCCATTTTTTTTACATTTTAGGGCCCCTCCTTCCATTTTTAATTTCAAATTCACGCTTACACTTGTTTCCCAACTCAGATAATCCCTCCCTGCATACCTAGTCTTTGTAAGAAGCTTGAGTAGAAGTAATTTTCCTAAGTTCGAAGTGTTAATTTGGTAAATTTTTTTAGGCACAACCTTGCAAACATGATGTATATGAAAATATCTACTTTTGATTTTAGATCAACGATCAAGGATTAATCCAAAAAAATCAATGGTCCAAGAAAAGGGTGGAAAGGAAAAGGTAGCAGAGGAAAGATCAAAATTAACCTCAAGAAAGTTGAAATCCCTCTTTCCAAAGTTTGCCGTCCGATTTTCATTTTGTTTTTGGTCATGAAAGTTGGAAAACCTGCTTTTCGATTTCTATTTTCCACAATCCGTGGAAGAAGAAAAGTGGAAAGTGGAAATATTAAGTTTAACTTTTGAAATATGGTGAACCTGCTTTCTGCAATCCGTGGAAGCAAAAAAATGGAAAGTGGAAAGATAAAGTTTAACTTTGAAAAGTTGGCAAACCCGACTTCTGATTTTCTCTTTCCGGAAAGCTCATGCAAAGATCAACAGTCAAGAAAAAGCAGAAGCTGAAAGATTAAATTTTAATTTTAGAAAAGTTGGAGTCCCTCTTTCTGAAATCTAAAGTCCATGATCCATTTTTATTTCAGATCGATGGTCCAGAAGGATTCTACGAAGATCAACAACTTGAAAAGGAAGCAGAAAGAGGAAAGCGAAAATACAAAAATCTAGTTGTGAAAAGTTAGAGTTCTTCTTTTCGATAGCTATAATATCGTCTGTTTAGAGAGCTTCCACATAGATCAATGGTTAATAAATATCCCATAGCAAAAGGAAAAATCGTAAGGGCAGAAGTGAAAAAATGGAAACCGAAAGATAGAAGTTGATCTCGAAGAAGGTTGACATCTCGATTTCCGCTTTCCATTATTTCACAGAAAGGAGATGTCGGGGCCGCATGATCTAATGATTCAAATCAGACCTGATTTGTCTTTTGAGATGATTTGAGCCTTTCAATCTTTGCTTGGTTTTGTTTGACTGTGAACCATTGGGGAAACTGAGAAATTTTCCTCTCGAAGCTTAAATTAAATTGCTTGCGTAATAGGGCGCTGGTCATCATCTTTTTCTATTTAGTAATTGATACATATCATTAAATTGAAAATACTATGAAATATTGTTGTTTCTACATCAGATTTATCTTTAATTATGTATTCTTTATGTATCACAGGTATTACTTCTCACCAAGTTCAAATGCGGGAAGCGTGAAACGAACGCATAAGCAAGGGATTAATCACCAAGAGACAACACACATGGAGGCGCAACAACGTGACTGGTGCTCAAGACAACCAAATATGATGAAATCGCCTGAGAAGCTAATGCATAGGCCACGTGTTTTTCCAGCTGGGAAAGGACCATATAATATATATATTTTTTATGAAGCCATTTGTATTCTCCTAGGTTAGCGAATAAAAATCTTGGGAATCTCTAGGGTTAGGGGAGATGAAAGGTCACAACATGATGGATATATATAGTAATAAATAGGGGTACAGAGTACCATAGAAAGGAATTTTTGCTAGTGAAAATAATGCTGGACTATTTTGTAAAAGAGCTAACTATCTGCTAATAAGAAGGATCAATTTGCTGGAACAAAGGCCTGCATAGGTATTTACTCGAAATGTGTGGAATGCATCCCGTAGAACTATTTATTCTTGTTTCTGTACATCATACAGTGAGATTGTTCTAAATTACTGCAACTAATTCTTTGGTTATGAATGGTTTGTTGTTTGTATAAATGTCTTTGTAGTGAAAGGGTAATGAATGGTTTAATTATATCAGAGCTATCTTTGGTATTCTTTCTGCTGTGAATGTGATTATTGTGTTGGAACAACTATTTGTTAGACTTATATGAACATTTTAAGTATATTACTTTGATCTCTAAATTTTCTCCCTATAGGGATAGAATAGATTGGTTTTAGTTTTAGATATAAAGAAGTTATTGAGGAATAAGAATGATAAGACATGAAGTAAGAACCTATGCATCACTTGTGAGGTTCTTGTTCATCAGTCACCTACATTTAGCTTAGGCATCTGCATTTCATTCATTTAAACAAAAAATTGCATAAATGGTGGACCGGGATGCTACCAGTAAAATGTTTAAACAACTTAATATATGGTAGTTGGACTGTAAACCAGACAGATTCCCCACACCAAATGGTGGATGAACTAATTGGGATTGTTTACCGAGGAGAATGCCTACTATCGGTACCTAGGATTTTCCAGACATCAATAAGTACCTGTAAGTAACACTACAAAAACACAATCAATTCGTAATTATGTCAGAATCAAGGCTTCCATCTCGACATGTACACTTTCTTAGGGTCTGTCACGCCTGCAAAGACTTCTCTGCATGAATCCAGAGTTAGCAATGCACACTTTGCATGACTTATGTGGAAACCGAGCTGCTTCAAGTCTACAATAGAGATTGGGCAGACTTGTTGCTTTCCTAAATAGGCTATGCTATCATGTTTAAATTATTGAACCATGTTTAAATTATTGAACCATTGATCTACAGGAAATTAATGCAATTGAAAGGTTTAATTGTGCAGTGGAAAGGAATGAACAATGTACACTGAACAAGACAAATTTCATAGAAAAATGATAATAATTGCTCACTAAATAACAACATTAATATTCATTAATCCTACCAGTATAAAACAATGTTACTTAAAGTATAATTCAAATAATTTGGATATGGTTCGAATCTACCAACTCAGTCCTGATTGACTGGCTAACTAGAAGTGTCTAAATCACTATCAGAGCTCACTAACCTAACTCTAGATGTGTAATTGAGTCTATTAATTAGTTAAACTAGTTAAACTGATGAGGTAGGTGACAATAAGCACCTTCGCCCATGTAGCCATGCAATACTGGCACTGACTGAACTGAAAGACATCTAGTTGAATGTAACCCGAGATTAACTTAGCTTAACTAGGTACCTACCACAAACAATTGAAGGAGGCTGCTGGTGGCACTCAGAGTGGCTCCTAAATTGTAGGTATTGGTCTTAGAGGCACATAAATAGATGCATTAACATGCAATCACTTGTAATTAACCTCTATATGTGTTCCCCACATTCTAGTGGTTGGTACTGGTGGCACCAATAGCCCAAGTGGACCCAATGGTACTAGTTGACCCAATATCAAGTAATGACTCCCAAGTCAGGAAAATATATTCTAATAGACTAAGTATGGAAAAGTTAGGATTATAAATGCTAACACTAGTGATGATGATGACAAACGATGATGATGATGTCCAGAGATTATGTCCATTTGTGGTGATGACCAGGTCGAAAGAATACCTTCCTTGTTAAGAGGGAGTGTTGTTGAAAATGTAACTTTGGAAGATATTCTTTATATTATTATTATTATTATTATTATAATTTTGTTATACCTAATTTCAAATATGTTTTTCATTCGATTAGGGATGTCATTGATGTAAATGGTCATGTAAGTGTCGAGGTAAAACCTATGTTGTAAGTCATGGAAATATTCCCTAAAAACTTTATTATAAAATGTATTTTTGTGTCTCCCTAGGTGAATTCGACCTTGTTGTGGTTTTAGGTAAACCACATGAATAATATAAATAGGGAGGCACCCTCCCTCATTTGGACACACAGAAAACACAAGCAAGTTCACTCCAAGAGAGAGAAAGACAAGTTCATTGGGGTAGAAGAAGAAGAAGCTGCATAAGTTAACTTGTCTGTGGCTTTTATATCTTTGTCTAACATTGTACTAAGTGACAAATCTATACAAAGGAAGTTGTTTGGTTTATTCCCTTGTGGTTTCCCAGGATAAAATACTTGTGTATTTATTTTATGATGTGCTTCTTTATGTTTCAGTGATCCTATTGCATTATATTAAATATATAACATATTTGAATTAAAGTGTAAACTCAAACATGGTGACCGGATCTCTTAGAAGGGAATTAGGACTTTCCCCAGTGGTCTACCCCATTGTTGGACAAAAATGAAAAATCCCGAAGCGATGTTACCCATGGAAAAATACCTCAATCGTTGCAACTAATTCTGAAAACTTAATACACCTACAAATTCCTGATGTCGGAAATATTCTAACTCAAATTAATTGTAATGATCCTCCTATCCCTCCCATTTCCCCACCTAAATATCCACACCCTAGTTTTGAAAGTTCTTCTTTTAATAACGAGAATTATTAAGACAATTTAAGAGGAAAAAGGGTTGATGTCAATGCCAATGTTAATCCATGATGGAATTTGAAAGGCACTATAGTCACACCGAGAGATGTTCATCCTCTCCCAAAACATCCTAAAAAATCCATTCCTAAATTTTACTTACATTAAAAGACTCAACATAATATCATATTATTAATTTTTTAATGGAAATCAATCTTATGAACGTAGAACATGAAGATGCCATTTCTAGGATATTCCCATATACCTTCATTGACTGAGCCAAAACTTGTTTTAAATATATCAGGCCTCAATCCAATCACAAACTGGGCTGACCTCGAGAATATTTTCTTAGAGAGATTTGGGGAATATAAAATCCTCGTAGAACTTGTTCTTGAGCTGTCAAGAATGAATATGGAACATAAAGGAAAGGTTAACAATTTTAATCAAAGGTTTTTGAATCGATTGAAAAAAATCCCAAATGCATCTATTTTAGTAGACATTGTGTGTATTGAATTATTCTCTACTACATTACCAAATACTATAGCCATGTTCATTAGAAGAGAAAAAAAGAATACCCTTGATGAGAATTTCGAGGTGGCCATTAAAGTTGAGTGTGATATTGTAAGCCCAAAAGGTAACTTGGGGTAAAAATAATTTTTTATCTCAAAACAATTCAACAAAAATAATGCTTAGGGTAAAATTAAAGCAGAGCCTAAATAAATAAATCCTAAGGACATGAAGAGTCTACAAAGAATAATGAAAAAAATCTCCAATGAATTTGTTGAACTAAATAAGATGCTTTGTGAAATCCCCCCTCTTAAGAACTATTATAGACCTCCATTTAGAAGGGATTCTTCCTATGAGAATAAAGGAACCCCTCATGTAGAAGGTATGGTTGTTGAAGGTCTAGTTATAGATATGTTCAAAATTGTTAATTCCAAAAGATAAACATATCATCAAGATGAGGATAGATAAGAAACTCGAGAAGAGTTAGCGGAAGAAGATTGAAGTGATATAGAGAATCCTAAGCATCACATTAATGTTTTGTGGGGTTACTTTACAAACAAAAAATAAGAAGAAGAAGAGGAAATCAAACAAGTGCACACCTACTATACATCGAGCATGGGCCCCATTTCTTCTAAAAAAACCCCATTAACTTCATCTCCATCAAGTAAAAATCCTCCTGTTGAGGCCTGGAAATTCGCAGGAAACAACAGCAAAGGATTCTCCCCAATCAACGTTCCCAACTAGCCCGTGACTATTTGGTGTGGGGAATCCGTTCGATTTGCGGTTCGACTACCATAGGTCAAGTGATAAAAATAAAAGGTTTTACCGGTTGCGGCCCGATCCACCGTATCTATTTTTGTAATTTTTAACTTAAAGTATGTTATGCAAGTGCCTATTTAACATGCAGATTGATAAAGAATGCAAGGAGTATTCACAATGTGATGTGCAGGTTTTTACCTCTCGTCTTAAACTCTCAAGCATCTAAATCACACACAATTCGAAAACAAATACTAACTAGGCTATCTCTAGAGAGCTGGATATTAATTCATGAGTAATGCAATACTGTTCACATGTTACAGCGAATCACAGATAGCTGTTCTTAGAACCAAACATACAAACATGAATAAAAATATACATGACAAGATAGCTCATCAACGGTTAAAACTTCCATTACCCATAGTGGAACACATCACATAATATACTAGATAACATTCAGGTAAGAACATAGGTTCATGAAGTTAGAACGTTCTCATATTTAATGAAGCACAGTCGAAAATGAAATAGTTCCCCTTCAACATTGTTCATTTATCACATTGGAAGATTCCACATAGCACCTCCTCCAACAGGAAAAATTTGTAATTTCTTATTGTAAAACGAAGTAGTTCCTCTTACAAAAAATAGTACACAAAATTTTCCAGGGAAAAAAGCCTCTATAAACTCTAACTGTCCTCTATTTAAACCAAATCAGCCAACCGTTTGGGCTGCCCCAATTGTGTGACCTTTGGGCTCCCCGAAATTGTCGAAAATCATCATTTTGTCTTTTCCGTGAGCGCTCATGGTCCACTTCATGCGTTACGTTTTCTGATTTTAACTTACACAATGGGATATACTCGGTAATTGATGGATCTTTCCAAGCATGGGCTTTTGTCATCATCCATTCTGATTTGTCTTTTATTTTCCCTCCTTGAGGTCTTGTTGATTTCAGTACGAGCCTCTCACGGTCCAGCCAAACTTTTTGCTACTTCTTCTCCCAGCTATGCCTTCTCGCAGTAATCATTTGTAAAAGTTTCTTGAATCCATCTGCAATTAAACAACATTTATCATTCATTGGGACTGCATTTTCAATAAAATCAAACTACATCAACCAAAATGATTAATCATCAAGAGTGGCCATGTACTGCATTCCTGTTCTGAAAACCTTAACAAGTGTCGACACCACTTTATCGTCCACACACGGGTTTGAAAAACTCACCAACGATGGGAAGAGAAAAACCCATCGGTGGCTTAAAACACTAAACATCGTCCGAGTAGTCTCATTTACAGCCGCATAAGCGGGTCTTAATAGGCGACGGGCACCGCGAGACTGTTAAGCCTATCGGAGTCGGAAGGGCTATGACCTAAATTTCGGGCGGAAAAGCTTCCAATCGGTGAGCGAAAGAACATCAATGTCGCACACTTAGTTGGTTTGAGAGCCTCAAGGGTGGAGGATGAAAGACTATGACCTCCGATCCAATTCAAAGTAACGAATACCCAATAAAGCATCGATGGGCGGAGCATTTGTAGACCGGACACTTAGTTGGTTTGAGAGCCGCAAGGGAGGAAGATAAATAGATGACAGCCTCCGATCCAAAACATACTCTGATGCCAGATCAATAAAAATGCTAAGTGTTCGGAACAACTTAAGGTTTCACAACGATCAAAACCTGTTTTACCTTCGAAACAACGGCTTTATAAAGAACAAATGTTTCGGTTCATCCTCGACTAGTCTCCGATAATATAAACAAGTCAAACAAAAAGATGCGACAACAACGAAGTTGAGATCAACGCTTAATTTCTGCAATGAAGGCTCCCTAAGGAAACAAGGTTCCGATAAGTTGTTTAAATGACCTCCGAAATAGTGGCTAGCATGAGAAGAAGGCTTCCGAAAAGAATACATAGTTCAAAAGGTAGCAAAACAGACTCTAAACTCTGCGATCCACAGTAGTTTCAAACATAAACAATTTTTTAAAAACAGGAGGAGAGTTAACCTTAACCTAGTCCGAAATTAAAACACGACAAAGGGGTCATGGATCCAATGATTCAAAGCAATGCTAAAAATAATAAGGGGGTCCAAAAATTGAAAATTTGGGGAAAAAGTTGCGGATGCAACAATTGGTGATTACCTGGTGAACCTAGATCTTTGGACGATTATTCCTTGAGTGACCGACTGTTTAACAACAAACGAACCTATTGAATTCTTCCAGCTATCTGGATTTCTCAAATAGCAAAGATATGTACCTTTACTCATTGATGATAGTCCGATTTGGGAGAGTGGAAACCAGGATTTTCAAGTCAAGATAACTCTTTTGAGGCCGAAAGATGGATTTCATTGTTACCTTTGTCTTCAGGTAGTTGGCAGCTTGGACACCACAGTATTGTAGCATATGGTAAATAGAAATATTCATTTGTTCCTCATTCCCATGCCATTTTAGCACTTTTCGTGCTTTTGGACTTTTGTCCTTTTCATATGAGTCCTCTTGCATGCCTTTCTTTCTGAATTTTGATTCAGGCTCCTCTATCCCAAGTGTCCTTTTGTGTGAGAGGTGTAGTCATGTTTTAGCTCACAGATGGAGAGGAACTTTTGGCGATTTATTACTTATATGGTTCAGCATTTGTTTTGAGATATAATGCTTTTCATAGGAGCTTTCGACTCTTATCTGCCTTTTGGCATTCAATTCTTGGCATGGGATCATTTATATATAATATAACGTTTACCTTGCTTATTTCCATGGGCCCTTTTGCTGTCACTCCTTAGGACATTTTAAATGTGACATGGATGGAGCCTCAAAATAGTATTCCAGACCCTTTGATTCTGGTTTATTTCACGGGGGTTAAGCAGGACTTCAATGCATACATAGCTATTCGAGAAAACTGCTAAAATGGAAGAAGTTCTTTTAGATAACGGAAAAATACAGTCTTATACCCAAGAACTTTAGTCATTCCAAAATTTTGATGTTCTCCATGCAACCACAGGTTTGCCGCCTTTATTGAAATCAGTAGAAAATAAACTAAAACAAGACTGAACCACCTAACTCAAAGAAAACAATCAGGCCATATTATTTATATACAAGATAGAAGAACACAAACAAACTCAGGAAAAATAAGGTTTGAGAACTAAGCCATTTACTGGTAAGTTCTCTTTCCACCCTTGTAAATATTGCAACCTATAAGTTGAAGGGCCAAGCTTTGCCGCAATTTGGAAAGGACCTACCCACAACTGCTGGAATTTTGTGTGTTTTCCTTTTTCATCATGGGGGTGGTCCCACTTCAAAACCAAATCTCCCACTTCAAAGTCTTTTGTTCCTGCCTTGTGTTTATCAAACCATCTTTTTATTACCTCCTGTTGTTGCTTAAAGTGCTCTCTGGAATTAGATCGAGACTCTTCTGCCTTCGGGAGATTATATATCCTCATTTGTAAGACTTCATTATCTGATACCCTAGATTCTTGAGCTATTATGGAAGAGGGTAGCATGATATTAGGGGGAATAATGGCCTCTTTACCATACACAAGGGTATATAGAGACACTCCTATCAAATACTTGGGGGTGACTCTATCATCCCAAAGGGCGTTTGGTAGCGCTGAGTGCCAACTCCTTTGGTTTTCTATCACAGTCTTCTTTAAAATTCTAATCAGATTCTTGTTAGTAGATTCAGCCAAGCCATTTCCTTGTGGATAGTAATTGGCAGAGTAATGCAATTTTATTCCTTTATCATGATCAAAAGCAGTTAACTTAATCGATGAAAAGTAAGTAGCATTATCAAAGACTAAAGAAATTGGAACTCCAAACCTGGTCATAATATGGTCTTGTAGGAAGTTTATGACTGCGTCCTCATTTATTTTGCACAGCGGGATGGCTTCGACCCAGCGAGTGAAGTAATCGGTTGAAGTCAGAATGTACTTGTGTTGTAGGGAATAGTTCGGCTTTATCTCCCCAATAATATCCAACCCCCATTGCTCGAATGGCTCCGTGATCATCACAGGATTCAGTGGTCCAGCTGCTTTAGATTGTCTTCCACTACACTTTTGACAAATGTCGCACTTCCTGACATGGGCGTGTGCATATTTGAAAAGAGTGGGCCAATAGTATTAAGCTCTGAGAATTTTGTGAGCGGTAGTATCTCCTGAAAAATGTCCCACAGCAGGCTCGTCATGCAAATCTGTCATTACCTTCTTCACATCTTCTTTTTCTAAGCATCTAAGAAGAACTCCATTGTAATTTTTTCTGAATAATATTCTTCAATAATTTGATAGGAGGCTGATTTAAGACACAACGCTCTTTGTTGCTTAGAATTCCAGTGTTCTGGCAATGATCTTGTCTGAAGGTAATGCACAAGATCTCCATACCAGGATTCAGGGGCTGTGAATAGAGGACATACATCAATTAAATGTAATTCAGTCTCGTCCTCCTCGGTGTGTTCTTCATTGTTTCCATTTTCAGTCATTATCTTGCATAACCCTTTCCCTTTAACTATAGACGCTGGCTTGAATTCGACGTCATACTCTTGCAGAGCTGTTACCCAATTACCCCTTCTTTCTCTTAATTCCTTCTGTACAAAAAGAGACCTTACAGCTGGGTGTGGGATGATTACCTTAGTCTGGTTTTTCAATATGTAGGGCCTGAATTGTTTCGCCGCTTTGAACACTGCGTAATCTTGTTTATCTATAGCTGGGTAATTCAATTTGGCCCCTTGTAGACCAGTGCTCATAAATGATATGGGGAACTCATCTCCCCCATCTTGCTTCTGAGCAAGCACATCTACTAGTGAATCATCAGATGCGAACGTGTACAGAATAAAATCTTTATCAAAATCTGGGCTTTTTAGGGAGGGTGCATGCGCAACAACAGTTTTAATCTTGCTGAATGCTTTCTTTTCAACCTCAGTCCACTTGAATTGTACGCTTTGTTTCACCATTTGCTGCAGAGGTTTGACAATTTGGGCGAAGTCTGGCACAAATCTTCGCATGAAGTTTATTGTTCCCATAAATGATTGCATCCCCTTTTTGTTATGGGGCAAGGGGATCTGTTCAATGGCCTTGATCCTTTCTGGGTGTATAGAGATTCCCTTCTTTGAAACTACGTGACCCAACAACTTACCCTCCGTAACAGCGAACACACACTTATTGGGATTGAGTGAGATACCATATTTCCGGCAGCGTTCAAAAATCTGCTTTAGATGAAACGTGTGTTCTTCTCTCCTCTTTGAGAATATCGTAATATCATCGAGGTACACTACAACAATACAGCCAATCAAACCGTGGAAAGCTATGTCCATATCCCTCTGGAACGTAGCTCCAGCGTTTATAATCCCAAAGGGCATTCTTCGCTAAGCGAAGGTTCCCCACCTGGTCCTGAATGTTGTCTTCAATTTGTCTTCTTCGGCTACTAATACTTGATTGTAGCCTAAGAATCTGTCTAATAAAGAAAATAGTTCAGAACCTGAGACCATTTGTAGTAGTTTCTCCATGGGTGGAACAGGATAATTGTCTTTATCCGAAGCACGATTTAAATTTCTGAAATCCACACATAGCCTGATTTCTCCAGATTTTTTTCTTACTGGTACCAAATTTGAAACCAATTCAGAGTGTCTGACCTTAAAAATAATTGTAGCATCCAATAATTTCTTAACTTCACTTTGTATTAGAGGCTTCAACTTTGGGTGCATTTTCCTTAAAGGTTGCTGATAAGGTTTGACTCCAGATTTGATGGGGATAACATGCTGGATGATACTAGTGTCATATGTCTTCAGATCTTCGTATGTCCAGGAGAAAACATCTTTATATTGATTAAAAAGACTGATGAACTTATCTCTTTCTACTGGTGAACAACATTTTCCAAGATTCACATATTTGGGCTTTGTCTCAGTCCCTAAATTTATCAATTCGAACTGTAGGGATGGGCTGTGAGTCTTCACGTTTGCTTGTCTTCTAAATTTTTCATTTAAATCAAACATCCGCTCTAAGGTTCTGACTCCTTTAGGGATGAAATTATCAAATTTCAGCTCGGCCTGATGTTCTTCATCATCAATAATCGCCCCTTTAAATACTTCGTCATTCGTTAAGCATTCTATAATTTGTTGATCGTCGTCAAACAATCGTATGTTGGTAATCATGTCTGGAACCGAGGGCCTGAAAAGCAATTCAACGGAGCAACGATTATTAGTAGGCACAAGCTTAGCAGCTGCTGTGGCCAATAGGTCAGCAGTTGCATTCTTAAGTCTTGGAATTGATATAATATTAAATGCATTAAAACATTTGAGCAAATCCCATACCTCATTTTGATAAGCTTTTAAGTGAGGAGAAATACAATGTATTTGATTCCGAATATGTTTTACAATTATTTCAGAATCTCCAAAAACTTTAAGATTATTTACCTTTAATTCGATTGCTTTCCTTAAACCTTAGGCCAACGCTTCATATTTAGCTGTGTTATTTGTACATTCAAACTCTAACCTACATGAAAGAAAATGTTTGTTCTTCTTGGGGTCTATCAGGACACAGCCGGCCCCAGACCCTTCTAACATTTTAGATCTGTAAAAAAAAGTGTCCAGAAATCGCTAACTACTGTACGGGAATCTACTCCTACTACTAAGTTTACTATTTTACAGTCAATTTCATCAGCCTGTGAAAAATGAAGGAGATCAGGCTGAGCGTTTGATGTATCGCTGGCTTCTTCCACTTGGTAATTTCCTAGTTCTAACTCAATAAAATAATTTCCCAACACATAATCCACTGGTTCATTTTTTTCCTCAAGCTGAGTAACGTTGTATTTCATATGGGGCTCCCTCAAAATTTTGATTTGATTCAGGCTTCCTTTATATGGGAGCCACAGATGTGACCAGTCCGAGGAAAAATATCCGTTTAGCTTTGCCGACCAATCTCTGCTCAGAACAAGCCCATAAGCGTCTGGTATGTCAGCCACCACGATATTAATAACTTGACACACCTTATCATTTGAAGACAGGTGTACTAGGACATCCCCCATTTCCCCAATTACCTTCACATTCGTCCTATCCAACTGAACAACCCTCCAAGTGGATGGCTTAAGCTGCCCATTTATCCTTTTGCAGACTGATATTGGCATGACATTAACTGATGCCCCTGAGTCTACCAGGGAATTATGTACGTTGTGATTAAAAATTTCAAACATGAGGAGGAAAGGTGGATTCTTGTTCTTAGACTTACCCCCAATGCTTGCTTCCCCGATTTCTTCTTCTTCTTTGGGTTGATTGTCAGTGGGAAGCCTCTCCTCTGATGCTTCAAGTGCTTTCAAAAGTTTTTCTTTTTGCTGCGGCACCTTACACATTTCAAATAATGAGATATTCGCCCTTACCTTCTTTATATCTTCCACAATGTCATAATCCATCTGAGGTTTGGTGGGATGTGATTTATCAACATTCATTTTTTCTTCATCGGGCTCGGCAAACATATCTTTTTGTATAGGATCTTGACTGGTGATGGTGAATTCGGGGATTTTATCAGCTGAGGAATTATTTTGAAATTTCTTAACATTTTTCTGAAGCCTTTTAATCTTTGGGAGCATGAGACTGTCTTCTTTCACCAACCCTTGGCTTCTTGTTGTTACATTCATTTCCACGATGTCCTCGTATTCCCAATTCCTTTCTTCCTCAGCATCGAATAACGAAACAAAGTTCCATAGAACCATGGTCTCATCCTCTTGTTCTTTTGTTGACGTATTACTGTCTTTTCTTTCTTCATCTCCATCTTCTGTTAATTTAGAGTCCAACAACTGATTCATCACTAACGTCATCGAGTTTATCCATTGAGGACAATTCTTTTCAGAGTTAGGTTGTTGGTGGAAAGTGCAAAAATTGTCCATTCCTACCTCTGTTAAATTTATAGATGCCAAATTGTGCGGAGGGGTTTGGGATTGATTGTTGTCCTCCTGTTTCTTGTAATAGGGCTTGTAGAAAATTTGGGCTTCCTTTTCCTTTTCCAAGTCTATGATTCTGTTAGAAAGATTCTGCATCATTTTTTCCATACTTTCAAAATCTGGTGATTGCTCTTCCTTAGGCTTAGTAAACAACAAGGCTTTCCTTCCCACATTTTTCTCTCCTGATCGTTCGGGATAATCTTCGATACTTTCCCTTTCAGCCTCTACTTTTTTCGACTCCTCATATCTCTCTGCTAAAGTGGGCTTGGCCTTCATTTTGGTGAACATGGCCAACTCGGGTCCTAAAGCTGAGGTATATTATTCAATCAGGACTTTGTCCGAAGGCTTATCAGCTTCAGAAAAATTCTTGAGGTACGCTGCAAATCTTTGGGTGAATCTGTGCACCTTCTCCTTTCTCTCTTTCTTTAAGGTGCATAGTCCTTTCATGAGGGATGCATGAGTCTTTTGGGTCACATACTTACTTCTAAAAATCCTCTCGAAGGTATCCCAATTAGGGATAGAGTTTGCAGGCAAACCAAAGTACCATGATGGTGCAGTTCCTTTAAGGGTGTGCGGGAAAAGTATGCAAACTACATCCTCATGCTCCCCAGCCCTTAACCCTTCTATTTCCAAATAGAAGCTTTGCATGTGGTCATCTACTAGCATCCTCTCATTTGGGTCAAATCTGGGCAGCATCTTTTCAAAAGATTGGGGTAAATCATGAAACGGAGGTGCTAGGTTTAAAGGTGATCTGGTTTTCCAGGCAGGTGGTGGGTTCGGTGGGTTGGGTGGTTGATTTGCGTTTATTCCTGCCATGAGTCTGGGTGGAGAGTGAGGGGGTGAGCGAGTAGGAGTGTGAATAGGAGAAATACGAGGAGTATCCGGGTCTACTTGATTCAAAGGTAGCACAACCTCCTATAAGGATGTTTCTACAAGTTCTTCCCAATCCCCAACAAGCACTGAGTCTTCCAATATAGGACCATATTTCCTTTTATATTCTCTTATGGGAAATTCAGGGATGATCGAAAATCCTCCAATCTTCTTCACATATGCCCTAGTGTGTCTTCTCAGATTATTAACAACTTCGTTGTCGACAGAATACAAACGTTCTCTACCCCCTTTTTCTGGAATTGGATTGTGAAACACACTGTTTTCTGAATTGTTACCGGTGGAATAGTCTCAGGAAAATAGGTTTCCTCGGCCAGCCATGCACTGGCGGCCCTCCTTCTAGCGCCAGAAACTGTTGAGGCCTGGAAATTCATAGGAAACAACAACAAAGGATTCTCCCCAGTCAACGTTCCCAACTAGCCCGTGATTGTTTGGTGTGGGGAATCCGTTTGGTTTGCGGTTCGGCTACCGTAGGTCAAGTGACAAAAATAAAAGGTTTTACCGGTTGCGGCCCAATCCACCGTATATATTTTTGTAATTTTTAACTTAAAGTATGTTATGCAAGTGCCTATTTAACATGCAGATTGATAAAGAATGCAAGGAGTATTCACAATGTGATGCATAGGTTTTTACCTCTCGTCTTAAACTCTCAAGCATCTAAATCACACACAATTCGAAAACAAATACTAACTAGGCTATCTTTAGAGAGATGGATATTAATTCATGAGTAATGAAATACTGTTCACATGTTATGGCGAATCACAGATAGCTGTTCTTAGAACCAAACATACAAACATGAATAAAAATATACATGACAAGATAGCTCATCAACGGTTAAAAATTCCATTACCCATAGTGGAACACATCACATAATATACTAGAGAACATTCAGGTAAGAACATAGGTTCATGAAGTTAGAATTCTCTCACAGTTAATGAAGCACAGTCGAAAACCAAATAGTTCCCCTTCAACATTATTCATTTATCACATTGGAAGATTCCACATAGCACCTTCTCCAACAGGCAAAATTTGTAATTTCTTATTGTAAAACGAAGTAGTTCCTCTTACAAACAATAGTACATAAATTTTTCCAGGGAAAAAAGCCCCTACAAACTCTAACTGTCCTCTATTTAAACCAAATTAGCCAACCGTTTGGGCTGCCCCAATCGTGTGACCTTTGGGCCCCCTGAAACCGTCGAAAATCATCATTTTGTCTTTTCCGTGAGCACTCATGGTTCGCTTCATGCGTTATGTTTTCTGATTTTAACTTACACAACGGGATATACTCGGTAACTGACGGATCTTTCCAAGCCTGGGATTTTTTCATCATCCATTCCGCTTTGTCTTTTATTTGCCCTCCTTGAGGTCTCGTTGATTTCAGTACGAGCCTCTCACGGTCTAGCCAAACTTTCTGCTACTTCTTATCCCAGCTATGCCTTCTCACAATAATCATTTGTAAACTTTTCTTGAATCCATCTGCAATTAAACAACATTTATCATTCATTGGGACTGCATTTTCAATAAAATCAAACTACATCAACCAAAACGATTAATCATCAAGAGAGGCCATGTACTGCATTCCTATTCTGAAAACCTTAACAAGTGTCGGCACCACTTTCTCGTCCACACACAGGTTTGAAAAACTCACCAACGACAGGAAGAGAAAAACCCATCGGTGTCTTAAAACACTAAACATCGGCCGAGTAGTCTCATTTACAGCCGCATAAGCGGGTCTTAACAGGCAACGAGCACCGTGAGACCGTTAATCCTATCAGAGTCGAAAGGGCTATGACCTAAATTTTGGGTGGAAAAGCTTCCATTCGGTGAGCGAAAGAACATCAATGTCAGACACTTAGTTGGTTTGAGAGCCATAAGGGCTGAGGAGGAAAGACTATGACCTTCGATCCAACGCAAAGTAATGAAGACCCGATAAAGAATCGGTGGGTGGAGCAGTTGTATGCCAGACACTTAGTTGGTTTGAGAGCCGCAAGGGCAGAAGATAAACAGACGACAACCTCCGATCCAAAACATACTCTGACGCCAGATCAATAAAAATGCTAAGTGTTCGGAACAACTTAAGTTTTCACAACGATCAAAACCTGTTTTACCTCCGAAACAACCGCTTTACAAAGAACAAATGTTCCGGTTCATCCCCGACCAGTCTCCGATAATATAAACAAGTCAAACAAAAAGACGCGACAACAATGAAGTTAAGATCATCGCTTGATTTCCGCAATGAAGGCTCCCTAAGGAAACAAGGTTCTGATAAGTTGTTTAAATGACCTCTGAAACAGTGGCTAGCATGAGAAGCAGGCTTCCGAAAAGAAGACGCAGTTCAAAAGGTAGCAAACCAGACTCTAAACTCTTTGATCCACAGTAGTTTCAAGCATAAACAATTTTTTAAAAATAGGAGGAGAGTTAACCTTAACCTAGTCCGAAATTAAAACACGACAAAGGGGTCATGGATCCAATGATTCAAAGCAATGCTAAAAATAATAAGGGGGTCCAAAAATTGAAAATTTGGGGAAAAAGTTGCGGCTGCAACACCTCCTATAACCAAATCTAACCATGTCGCAATTAAACCTTATTATAATTAGAATATTATGTCTTAGAAGATCTCAAAATGGAAAACAAATGTCTTTCTTTTTACGATGTGCTTAGGATACTAGTGATTCAACAAGATCTAATTAATTCTCTTGAAAATTGATATGAGAAAAATGGGAAAGGGGTCACTATAGAGGAATTTACTAAACCCATCAAAAACATTGATTCAAAGAAATTAAATATAAATAAAACATATAGTATAAATTCTGCTTTGAATTGACAAATATCTTATTAAAATACTCCCCTTTTCTCCTAACTTTTAAATCTTCCATATAAATGTCCATAACTGCATTATTGATTCTGGTGCATCATCCAATGTAATGTCATATTCTATATGACAAAATCTCATTGCAGAGTCTTAAACAACGTGGATCCCATATTTTCCAGTTAGATCGATCCATAAAATATCTACGGGGAGCTCAAGAATGTGCTTATAATATTAGCCGCCGACCCTAGGGTCGACGATATCGTTGATATCATTGTAGTAGACATCCTTGAATCCTATGGATAATTACTGAGAAAAGACTAGTCAGATAGGTTATATGGGTATTTTCAACTGATTGGTCCTATCTGTGGTTACCATACGATGGAAAAGAAAACCAAATTAGGGTTTAGTGGGAAATTTATATGAAACACACCATGACTGACATACGTTCACCAAACGAATCGATTAAATTCAATAGCATGACTACTCGTTTGATACTTTCCTTGGGAATTTCACTGTCAAAATTTCAAACTTAGAAGAAACAAAACAATAGTATGAAGTCCTTCATTGCACACAAATTGTTAATCCACATAAAATAGCCTTTAAAGATGAATATTAAGATTTTAATCCAAAATTTTAGACATTGTTCTTTGATGAATCATATTCCAAAGAAGGTGTAGGAGTTGGCTACATCTTAACTAATACTTAGGGAGAGAAAACCCTTATTTCTTATCGTCTCAAATTTGAATGTACTAATAACATTGTGGAATATGAATCTTTAGTCCAGGTATCGAAGAAGGCTATTGACTTAAACACCAATTTTTTAAAAGTGTATGGTAATTCTAATATTTTGTTTGTTATAAAGTGGTACCTCTTACTAGCAGGATTTACATTCATCTAATAAACCATGAACCAGGGGCATCTAATCCGTAAAAATATACTGGGGATCGCACTTGCCTAGACTGCACTAACCCTTAACATGGTTGGATTTTCGATATCCACAAGGTTTCGAACTGACAACCATTCAACTTAGGAGTGTATTAACTTATCACCCACCACCGCCTGTTCTGCATCTCGCATATTTATGGTGATTCTGATATTAATATCAAACAAGTTTGTAATTCTATCCATTGCATATCTCATCGCCTAAAAATGACTAGATGGAGATATGGAATTTTAATAATTATTTTACTAATTTTAATATTGATTCCATTCCAATAAATAATAATTTTGATCTGTATATGTTAGGTAATTTAGTTTTTTTTTATTTCTGCCATCAAAAGGTATTCTTACTGATACGATTTCTATTGAACTTATTTTCAAACTTTTTATACTAGATAATGTAACCAATTGGAGGGTATTTGATGACGATTGACATATTATAAATTTTATGACTCTATAGGACGCTTTCAAGGATTCTTCTATTAACAAATCACAACAAGATGCATCTCTAGAGAGTCCAATCCACCTTGAAGAGACAAACAAAAAATCAAAGGAAGATTCCAAAAATAATAATCCAAAAGTCGTGGTCAGATTGGAAAAGTATTACGACGTCCAGGACAAATTCAAGAGACCAACAAATTGCAAGACTAAAAACTGTTCTATGAAGTATGAGTTCATAAACATCAATACACATGAGAATCCAAATAAAAATAATATTGGGCTTGGCTATTCATTGCAAGAAAATAATGTGGTCATCCAATTATTCAAAGAATATAAATATGTATTTGCATGTACATATAAGGATTTAAAGACATTTTACCAAAAAATTATGTACCATGTCTTTCCACTACAACTGGGTGCAAAACCATTTGAATATAAGTTGCAATATATGCATCTCACTCTTGACCATATGGTGAAAAAGGGACTGAATAAAATGTTACCTGCAAGGATTATGTTCCTAGTCTGACATACAGAGTGGGTGGCCAACTTATTTCCAGTTAGGAAGAAAAAATGAGACATAAGAATATGCATCGACTTCCAAAACCTAAACATGGCCTCTCAAAAAGAAAACTACCCAGTGCCTCCAATTGAACAAATATTACAAGCTAGTTTTGGATTTGAAATGCTCTCCTTACTTGACGTTTTTTTTGTGTATAATAAAGTTCTTGCCTCCCTTAAATACCACTTGAAGACCTCCTTTAGAACAATAATGGGGAACAATTTCCTATAGAAATATGCCTTTTGGATTACCAAGATTGGTTCCACATTTCAAAGAGCCATGGATATAACATTTTTAGGATTATTCAACAAATCTGTGGTAGTTTACCTGAATGACATGATTCTTTTCTTCTCCTAGAAAGATCATGTTGCAACCCTTTGACAAATATTTGATCATTTTCGCAAGTATGGGATCTCTTTAAACCTGAAGAAATCAATTTTAGCAGTTGACAAAGACAAGCTACTAGGATTTACTATTTCCAAACCAAGGATGATAATTGAACCCAAAAGAATTGAGTCCATTGCCCAGATTGCACCTTCTCACAATAATAAATCTATGCAGTGATTCCTAGGAAAGATCAATTTTGTGTGTAGGTTCGTTCCGAGTTTCTTAGAAATGGCCAGTCCTATGCATGATATGATTAAAAATGATGTAAATTTCAAATAGGGTAGCAAGGAAAATAGTCATTTGCACAAATAAAGAAATCAATCACTGAAGCACCTACATTGGATAATCTATACTTTTCGAAATATTTCATACTGTAAAGAGTCATTTACACAAATCAAGCAATCAATATCTGAAACACCTACATTAGATAAGCTATACTTCTATATGGATTTCATAATGTATACCTTTGCATTTAAGAATTCCTATGCGGTCGTCCTTACTCTGAAGGATTAAGAACAAAACAAAGGACCACTTGCTTTTATGAGTTCGAGTTTTCAAGTATCCAAATTGAAGTATCCTAAAGTGGATAAACATGCTGATGCTATTTTTAAAGCGGTCAAGTACTTATGACCTTACTTGCTTAAATCATGAACCTAGGTTGTTATAGAGAAAATATTCCTATGGCTTGGGGTAGACCACAACAAATGGAGTGACTCCATAAATCAAATCTAATCTCAAGTATGCCATATAAATGTGAAATGCTAACAATAAAGGATAGAGATCATACCTCAACAGGACGTTTGAAGAAGAGCATCGTTGAGATTTCGGCCCAATGCTTGCAACCTACAACTTATCCCAACAAATGTATCCAAGTATATAATATGTATGTAAAATGTTAGCATCTACCCTAGAATAATCCATTGAACATGTATAAAGCAAATATACCATGGAAATTAATATAAACATATGCACATGAATTTGGATGAGAAAATAGTATTTCTATTAATTCAAAAATAGAAGTACAAAGTCACAACCTCAGTTGGAAACTCATCAAAACTAAGAAACCAAGTTCCTCCACCTGGGCCTCCAGCACTTTAATACTCCATGCAAAGGCAATCTCACAAATACAGTGTAGAGCCTGGGAGAAGAACATAAATGGTTGAATTAAGAAGGATAAAGGGATGCAAACTCAAGGCAATTCAATGGAGAAAAATTTCACTATAGTTTCCTTACTCTCAAAGTTTCTCCTCCTCCAATGCTTCACCATGGCTCAATATGTAGTCCTCAAATGGAAAATTGAGGGTTGAATTAGAGCATTTTCTAGCATATCGAAGGTCAAGGACCGTTACCACCGTGAATTGGCATGGAAAATATGAAATATTTTTAATTTTGAGCACAAAACTTGATGTATGCAGGTGACAATGGTGCAAGATGCATATATACTTGATGTATATATGGTGAACTGCGTGTATCAACAAAAATAAGTTTTTAAGGGTTTCACTGAAGCATAAAAAATATATTGAGAAAGGGGGGTGTAATGAGTTTGCAAAGGGACATGGGTAAGACATCAAGGAATGATGCATAAGGAGTGGAAAATCATGCTATAACAAAGGTGATATCTCCATATCCCATAGTAAGAAACTTGTTTGTTCAAAAATATCTTTGTGGGAAAGGATATCATTGGATGAATACTCTCCAGGAGTATGGTTTCAAGACTAAAATAGAAAAAATAGTTAAAGTGTATGGGTTCTGAAAACTAGCCACTGGATCACAAGATGTAGATCATGAATATGGTTGGGATGCAAAAGCATCCATGCTCGAGAAGGAAGTATTATACATTCTCATGCCTAATAACTCTTGGTATTATGAAATTAAGTATTTTCTCACTCATGGAAATGCCCATGGATATTTGCATTACATAAATGAATATCTATTAGGTTAAGGTATTCGTAGTTCCAACTGATAAATGGTATATATTCAAGTGAAACTACGATGATGTATTATTGAGATGTTTGGAGAGACAAGAAGTGGATAAATTATTTTTGAAACTACACGATGAGACAATTGGAGGCCATTTCAGAGGAGATACCACAACTCACAACATACTCATAACAATATATTACTAGGCCATGGATTTTAAGTATGATCATGCATATGTGCATGTTATGTGTGCAAATGAAATGTTCACCAAAAGACCACGGATATGGGAAAAAAATGAAATTTCCCATTGCATTTGATTACAATAGAGAATCCATTCTAACAATGGGGACTAGATATTGTTGGAGAAATTAACCCACATTACTCTTAGCAACAAAAATACATCTTGAATACAATGGATTACTTCATGTGCTCGATGAAATTACCTCTCAAGGTTGTCCATGAAAAATTAGGTGAATTTATTCCTATAAAGAAATACCATTACCATATTTGGTGTTCCCAATTCACTTGTTTTTGATAATGCAACATATTTTTCATCACTGAAACTAATTAAGTTTGGATCAAAGAAAGGAATAAATATTAAATATGGTGCAAACTACTATCATTAAGGGAACGAGTTACCAAAATCTACAAACAAATATTTACTCAATATCCACAAGATAACAATCAATGATCACCAAAGATATTGGAATAAATCCCTCACAAATGCCTCATTGGTATATCGGTCGAACCCTAAGGATGCTATAGGGAATTACCCATTCTTCCTAGTCTATGGGAAAGAGGCCATATTAGCGCCTAATGTTTTCTTTCTATCCCTTCAATTATGCCATCCTGTTTAAGAAACATAGTTTCCTAGTATGGAGAAAATAATTAGTAACTTGATTAAGTTGGAGGAAAAAGAGAAAAGGATAAATAAAAGTTTAAACTAAATCAACATATAGTAAAGAGATTGTTTGAAAAACATGCTGCTAGTGACAAATATTTCTAGGTAGGATACTAAGTCCTAAAGTGGGATAAATCTCATGAGGATAAAGGAAAGAATTTTAAGTTCCAATGGATTTCGTTAGGGCTATTCCAAATTGAATAAAATATATTATAGGACACCTCATGTCTAACAAATATTCAATGGGATGTTGAACACTGGTTTGTCAATTTGTATATTCTAAAAAAAATATTTTCCTAAATTCTCTGAAGAGGATCACCCTATACCATATTGTAAATTAAAAAAAAATGATTTTATCCACCCTGGAAATTTTACAGCCTGGGGAAATCATTGGTTTAACTAAAATGGGAAAGGTTTTTGAAAAAAATCAAAAGAGGTTAGTACGATGCTTAAGGGTGACACTAATGATTCTTTAGAAAATAAAAAATAATTCTTACCAATGGAGAAACATCATGAAAACTTTCTTTGTGCACATAAAATACCATATACACATCAAAATTTAGGTGTTTTCCAACTATTCCTTGTTATGTCCACCCAAATCACACAATTTAAATATCTATTTCACTTTGTTTCTACGAACACACATTAATGGACAATTATCTATGAATTTCTTTGTATATATAACATCACTTAAATGTGCCATCCCACGCCTTTAAGAGGCTTCTGTATTGAATCCTCCAATGTGAATTATCAAAAGAAATGAATACATGTTTATTCAGTATTATATATAAAACGATAAAGAAAGACTCTCATTGACATCCCATGCTTCAAAGGGGCTTCAGAGCAACTCCCCCATCCACAACTGTAAGAATATGGTATGGGACAAGAGTGCTCAGGTAAAACAAGTGTCAGAGGTAACGTTTTTGAGGCTATAGACGCCTGCTGGTAGTAGAGCCATGCTTGTGCCAATGCTAAATATTATAGGATAAGATAATTCAAGTAAAATGGGCTGAATGGGAGCATCTCTTCCAAAGATATGGATGCCTTCTAGTAGCATATAAAATCCCATGGATCAAGAAGTGAGTAACAAACAACAACATTGTCTTTGTGTAGATTTCCATAGAAAATGTTGTATCATAGGAGAACACATGTGGGAGAAAGCTAAAAAAAACAAACTCCATATTTTGTCTTACATAGAATGATTGTAATATTACCTCTTAGAAATATTGAAAAGAGTCATGTTTGAATATTGAATATGTGTTGAAGTGGATCTGGAGGTAGGTATTCTTGAAGCGATTAAGTTGACAGTAGCAGATTGGTCACATGTGTAGGAGCTTGATTATGAGAAATTTCCACTTAAGTGTAGACATTGTCATGGCTACGGGCATTTTTCTAGATCATGCAAGAAGAAAGTTGATGAAGAAGCTACCAAAGAAAAGGGAGAACAATGGACTCAATTTTAAAAAACAAGTTCAGCAAAGAAAGGAAATAATTCAAAGGGGAAAAGAGCAGAAGTGGGTTCAGGTAGTAATCCCACTGGACAAAACATCATGAAATTGGAGAAGCTATGAAGGAAATAAAAACACAAAATAATTTCATTGTATAGAGAAATCTAGAAGAACAAGTGCCTTTGGTTCTTGAAGAGGGAGAAGTTCCTCAATCTCAAGTTCAGAAATGAGAATAAAATAAAGAATCAGCTGAGTCGAATCTTGGTTCCCCTACTAATGGATACTCTCCCACATATGCAGAAATGGAAAAAAAGAGAGACCCATGGATAAATTTGGTTCATCTGAAGAAGATTCTTTTGAGAGGTCCTAAAAAAAGGATGCAAATCTCTTAAGAAGATTAAGGAGGAAGAAGCTGAACGAGTGAAGATGAAAGGAAGTCAATATACAATTGAGATGTCAATTAACAGGAATACCAGGGATTTACCTTTAAAAGGAGGCCCTCTTCCTTTTTCCAATAATAAATAATGAACTTTGTCTCTTGGAATTGCAGAGGGATTGGAAGTTCATTGAAAGTGGAAGCTGTTAAAGATCTCTTAAGAATGGCTCCTTCTGATGTTCTTCTGCTCCAAGAGACAAAATAGCAGAGGATAGCCTCTTATCCTCAAGTAAAATGAAATGGAAAAAGAATGCAGGGTTGACTGTGAGTGCTCCAGGTTCTTCTGGTCGAATTGAAACCTTGTGGATAGAGAATATTTTCTCGCTGAAAGTGCTCTTGTAACGCAGCATTGTATTTAATATGAAATCTGGTACCTCCTAAGTAATATTTCCCTTTATATTTTTAATCTCTAGGTACTTGTCAATTTCCAGGAGAAAATAGAATGTTGGAATTCTCTGACAGACTTTATTGCTGCGAATTCTCTTTCCAATATTATGATGGCTGGTGAATTAAATATCACAATGGATCCTAAAGAGAAAAAAGGAGGAGTCTGCGGGAGAGACCCCATGCTCAAAAAGATAGAGAATCTCATTTCACTTTGGGATTTGATTGATTTTAAACCAAAAAAGGAAGATATACCTGGAATAATAATTGAATTGGAGGAGTAAACATCTCTACCAGGTTAGATCGATTTTTGGTTTAGAGCTCTTTGCTGATGGAAAATAAAATTATTATTTCCTCAAGTATCTTTCCCAAGTTTACTTCGGATCATAATCCGATAATGCTACAAATACAAGATGAAGAGGATCTTGGCCCCATTCCCTTTCGGTTCAGTCCACTATGGATAATGAGAGATGGTTTTATGAGTATTATATCCAAGGAGTGGGATGTCCTAGTCTTTGGATTTCCAAACTATGTATGGGAGAGGAAACTTAAAAAACACCAAAGCCATGTTAATGGAATGGGTTAAACATTCTCAGAAAAATCCAATCAGTGAAGAAAATAGGAACTGGAAAAACTGGAGGAAATCCAATTGGAAATGGAAGAATTAGAAATTACCTCTGCCATGTTGGAAAAAGAGCAAAAATCTTAGTTTAATTCCATTCAAGCATTTATGTAAGAAGAAGAATATTGGATATCGAAGTCACGTAGTACTTGGATGAAAGAGGGAGACCAGAATACATCGTTTTTCCACAAATAGTACAGAGCTAGACTTTCCAAAAATCATATTTCAGAAATCTCCTCTCTATCTGGTGAAACTTTTAAAGGCATTACTCAAATTAAACAAGTGGCTGAAGTTCATTTTCAGAGCATGTATAGAGAAGATGGATCTATTGATTCTGATTTAACCTCTGATTTTTTGTCCAACATTCCTTGTTTGGTGAGGGTGGAGGAAAATGCTGAGTTAATGAAGCCTTTCGGATGAAGAGATCATTAATGAAGCCCCAGGCCCTGATGGATTCTATTTTCATTTTTATAGAGTTTGTTGAAAAGTAATCAAGAAAGATTTACTTCGTATGATCAAAGCATTTCAGTTAAAATCCAAAGTGGGTGGATGCACCAACTCCACTTTCCTTGCTTTAATTCCTAAAGAAGTTAATCCTTCTACTTTTGATTGATTTAGACCTATTTCACTTTGTAATGCATATTATAAAATATTCTCTAAACTATTAGCTAATAGGCTTAAACCTTTGCTTGGGAATTTGATATCACCTCTTCAAGGAGGGTTTGTAAAAGGGACGCATATTCTAGATAATGCGATCCAAGTTCAGGAAGCCATGCAATACAACTTTCAAAGAAAGGAGAAGGGCATGATAATTAAACTCGATATTGAAAATGCATTTGATAGTGTAAGGCTATCTTTTCTTTACTCAGTTC
This sequence comes from Pseudotsuga menziesii, assembly GCA_001517045.1. Taxonomy (NCBI): domain Eukaryota; kingdom Viridiplantae; phylum Streptophyta; class Pinopsida; order Pinales; family Pinaceae; genus Pseudotsuga; species Pseudotsuga menziesii. The sequence goes on from LPNX011220297.1 coordinate 182,683, forward strand.
TCCATTATTTTGGATTTAGCCCTGCTTTTATAAATTTGATAAAATATTGTACTAATAAGCCTTGGATAGCGCCATTGGTTAATGGAAGACCAACAAACTTCTTTCAAGCAACCAGGGGTCTTCGACAGGACTGTCCACTCTCGCCATTTCTATATATTCTAATGGCTGATACTTTGAGTAGAAAGTTAACTGCAGGAAAAAATGATGGGATTATTCCGGGTATCCATTCAGCTATTGGAGTTAAAGCTATTAACCATGCTCTCTTTGCAGATGATACTTTGCTTTTGGGAGGGGATTCATTAAAGATGGAAAGTGTTTTTGCAGAAATTATGCAACATTTTTGTATTACTTCAGGGGATCTTATGAACAATCGTAGGAGTGCCCTGTATGGCTAGAATGTAGAACATTCAACTGTTGCAAACATATCACATATTTTAGGATTTGAAGGATATGCTACATGGGATAAGGTTAAATATTTGGGACTTCCATTAACCTTGGGAAAAACAACCCTTCTCTCTAGCTGGAAATCATTCGCAAGATAAAAACAAAGATTTCCTTGTGGGGTGGCCATTGGCTCACAAAGGTAGGGAGGCTTATTTTGATTAAGTAAAATCTCCTAGCTCTTCCTATTTACCAATCATCTATTCTCTTGGCTCCAAAATCGATTATGGATAATACATCCAAGCTGATTAGAGATTTCCTCTGGAGAGGTGGAAAAGGAAACCAGAACCTATTGCATTTGGTTAAATGAGATATTGTTAAAAGAACTATACTAGAAGGTGGATTGCAAATTAGAGATCCAAGAATGGTTAATCTAGCTATCGGAGGAAAATTAATATGGCAACTATTCTCTGATAAAAAGAATCCGGTGAGTCAAATTTTATGGAAAAAATATCTTAAAGGAGGAACTTTAATAAATATTCAGATGAAAAACACTCCCAAAGGTTCAATTACTAGGAATCTATGCAGAAGAGGACTCGAATTCTTTACCTAGCATCTTTATCGTATTCCCGGTAATGGAAGAAATACATTCCTGTGGGATAATAAAATAAAAGGTAATGATCCTCTCAAATCTGATTTATCTCTTTTTGAGATTAAGATCTGGCTGGTAAATAAAGGTATTTTAAGACTCTCGGATATTATTTCTTGGGACAATAATGGAAACTAGGCTGCCTGGGATTTCCCAGAACTTCCAGAACATGCCCATCCCATCCTTCTTACTCAACAGATTTTGATGATGAATAAACTGTCTAGTATGGCCCCCATTCACTTAAGATGCAAGGATGTGTGGGGTTGGGGATCCCCTGGAAACTACACTGCTGCTCACGGTTTTCAGGTAATGTAGCATTCCATTGGTTCACTTCACAACGCAGACTTCTGGAAATTGCCTAGCATACCAAAAGTAAATTTTTTCACTTGGAATCTTATGCACCAGAAAGTATTAACCAGTGAGAATTTGTAAAAACAAGGTTTCTTTGGACCATTTAGATGTTGTTTTTGTCTTCAAGCTGCCGAAAATTCAGCCCATCTCTTTGTTGGATGCGATTTTACTCATAAAGTTTGGGAACATTTCATGAATGGGCTGCCTTATTTTTTTGTTCCTTTAAATTATGAACGTGTTAATTTGTTTAAAAAATTACAGTCAAGGTATCCTGGTTTCTTTCAAACAATCATGAATGGAGGAAAATATGGCAAGCCATTCCAAAATTTTTATGGTGGAAAATTTGGTTAGCAAGAAATGATTCGATTTTTAACAGTAAAGTCACGAAGCCATAAATTGTAGCAATAAAATCTAAGGCTCTTCTTTTGGAAGTAGAGGGAAATTTTCAAATTGATTCCATCAAAATTGAAGCTAACTATAAATGGCTTAGATCACTACACGTGGATAAAATTCAGTTGGGTTCAGGCAAGCCTGTTTTTAAACCAATTTGGAAGGTCAGAATCACGGAAAAAGAATTTACAGAATGGTGGCAAAAGAAAAATAAAGTCTCAATATTCTTCGATGGAGCATCAAAAGGAAATCCAGGGAAAGATGGGGTATGGGGAATGATTTTCTACTCAAGAAGAAGGATTGAAACTAGCTTCAGCTAGGGAGTAGGACAACTTACAAATAACCAAGCTTGATTATTTGCACTTCTAAAATCTTGTCAACTTGCAAAGGCCGCTGGACATAACAACATTCAAATATTTGGAGACTCAGAAATTATAATAAAAGTTCTAAACTCTACTACAAAGTTCAACAACCTCATTTTGAACGTGACTATGAATAGGTTGCACTTCATTTTGATAGACTGTGTTTATGTTTCCTCTTATAACATTCTTTGTGATCTAAATAAGCTGGTAGACTACAAAGAAAATCAGGTCTTCCTTCTTCCTCCAGGAATTCTAAGCTTGAATGAAGGTCCTAGTTCGATGCATCTCATTCCTTAATCTTGAAATGAGAAGATTTGGAATCTTGGAACTGTATATTTCAGAATAACTGTAATTGGGTGAAGGCCCAACAATTTCTGTATCAATAAAAAAAAACTAATCATTTTGGTTAAAAAAAAGAGAGTAATGTTTGATAAGAAAATAAATTTAAGCCATGGGGAATGCCGTGTAGGATGAAAAATATTTTCTCCTTGTGTCCATTGACTTCCCCTTCGATGCATTCCTATGTATTTTTAAGGCTAAAATAGGGATAACCGATTCACCCAGTATGTATCCATTTGTTGTTCCTACAATAGCTCCTCATGCATGTTTCCTCCTAGGAAGAAAATTTAATGAGGTCCCCCATATTTTGTTTATTTTTCAAACCAAGTGCATCCTTAAAGTTTAAAATATCCCTAAAAATTATGCTTAGCCCTAAATGTTGGCACAATACCCCCTATACTATGTCTCATTACATATTATTAATATCAGCTTGGGTCTATTAGTGGTAATTTTCATTAGTATTATTATATTAGTTTTGTCGGCTTGGGTCCATTAGTTGTAATTGTACCTCTTTGTCTCATATATATATGAAGGAGACCTTTTCATTTGAGCCATCTCATTTGTATTGTATTATGTACTTAGTAAATTGCATAAGGAGGTTTACCCCTTGAAAAGAATTTCTATAGATCTCTTTTATTCATTATTAAGACGTTGATTACTCTTTTTGGTCTCTTTATGCTCATTTCATGATGTTTTGGAGAATTTGGTGCTTAACATTTGGTATTAGATCTTGGACGCTTCCAAAACAAGGCATATTGGAATGTTCATTACAACGTTTTTTCTACAAATATTCAGATAGAAATACTTAGAACCCATATGTAAAACAAGCCTATATATTTATGATAAAATATGAAGATCATGAATCATTACATTTTTGGAGTTATACCCAGTGAAGGTAAGGTTTCTGAGTAGTGCAAAAACTTGTCTAAAATAGGTGTTCTATGAAAAATGGTTGTTGGGCCCAAGATAGAAGGGAAGAATTCATATGGAGTTTTTCCTAAGTAAGGGAAAAAGAGTACACAGAAGAAGAAGAAGGAGTTGTGACATAGGAAACAACATCAAGGGAAAAGGGAGGGATGATGTGACAGAAGAAGGAAGGAAAGGAGAAAGGAAAAGAGAAACCTTGAGACAAAGAAGTCGTGCCAATTTTGTAAGCTACGACAGAAGGATAGAGCAATAGATATGATGACATGGCAGAATATTCATGGAAGCATGCGTGTAGATAAGGTAATGAACGAAAAGTGATAGTAAGGCATGATGCAGAGAAGCAACAACCCTTAGCGATCATGGGTACGAGCTCGGCTGGAGCCGATAGAAACCACACGTGTAAAGGAATTTTTGTAAGTAAGGAGGATAGTGCCTCTTTGGTCGTATTTTTCTAGAATAGGAAAGATAGCCTATGGGCTGAAGATAGTAAGTCGACTGAGATAGCGACTGTAGCTGAGTCTTTTAGAGTCTGTATCAAGTCATGATTGAGTATGTAACAAGAATGTATGGGAATATATCGAGTCTGTAGTAAGGCTATAAAAGGAGAAACTTAAGCTATAAATGGGTTATTCGGTCAATCAGTTATCCTATTAGCTAGTTCTTGTTTAGATTATTTTTGAGATAAGTAGAGGATACAAAAATTTTGAGTAGGTAACTCTAGATTGCTGAGTGTATCAGAGTAAGTGGATCTGCAACTGGGTGCGTAGATAGATAGAGAAGGTCGAGTCGATCCACGCTGTGTGCGGATCGCTGAGTAAGAGTAGACTAGAGTGATAAAGATAGAGAAGAACATAGAGCATGAGAGGGAAAATAAGTCTGTAGAGATAGAAGGGAAGATCTTGAACAAAGTCTGTATCTTTATGTACAGACAAAAGGTGCATCTATTTTCTCCTGCCAATTCCAAATGAAGAGCACCTTGTGGTTTTTTCCTGGATGGGTTTCCATGTTACATGCTGTGTATATGCGTGAATGATGAGTAGCTTAGAAAAATGCATATTTAGTATGTTAAATGATTTATTGGGTATTGTGCTTTAAATAGATAACTGTATGAAAGCTGTATTTCAACTAATGAATATTTTGTGACGTATACTCGATGTGCATTTGATTAATATTGCATAAATAAGGGCGAGTAATAGTTTAGTATTGATATATAAAATGAAAACCACCAACCCACCCTCCTAGTCTTCATTGGAAACCTTGGCGTAGGTCCAAGGACTTAAACACCCTCTTGCACAAACTGGGAAAATAAGGTTCTGGCAGTTACCCATAAGAACTGAGATATCTTGGGTGAGACGAAATCTATGTCGTAGGCGCTGTCGGTTGGGATCTGCTCCATCGACCGATATCTTGAGCTTTGTTGTGCTAACCAGAGAGAGGGTACTGAACCTGGGTCACAGGGGAGAGAAGGCCAACAAATGTTTTCGTTATCAGGACCCTAAAAGTGTGTGGTAAGGGACATGTTCTAGAATCCCACAAAACCAGAGATCCAAAGTTGGGTGGATGAAAAAGAGATAGAGTTTGCAGAGAAAGAAAGTGAAGGATATCGGTGGAAGCTGGTGAAGTGGTTAGAACGGTACATATATTCAAGCATTCATGAGATTTTATTTTCTGAGTTCCCACTCCATTGTATGAATGGTTGTCTAATTTGACAACCCAGAAAAATAATTTTCAAGGAGGGGAACCGACAGAGTGGACTTCATTCTTGATTGAGTGGCTGAAAAGAATCAAAAACCCTATATCAAGGGTTGTGGGCTTCTGGGTAGATACTATCATAGAGGGATATATCATTGATTTTTCCATTGACATGATAACCTCATATAGTGAGACCAAGAGAAAATTTTTCCAAGGACCACACAGTCAATATCTCTCATGTTGGAAGATGTGGATCAAAATTGTCATATGTGAAAAGGGAATTCTGTGAATGATAGATTGAGAAGAAAAGGGTGGCTATGTCTTAGCAGAACCTTGAAGTGAGATGTTCCTAGGATAAGGTGGAACTGAACTAGAATATAGATTTTTGAGAAGCGGAAGGAGATTCAGGTCTGACAAAAGGAGAAAAACTCTGTTTGAACCAGGCAGTTGCAACACAGAGCAAGAAGAGGAAGGATACGAGTTTACATCATACCTAGACAAAGGCTCGTGTGACGAGGAAGAGGAGTACAAACCAATATAAGAAGGAGATGAATAATTCAAGGAGTCGAGTGAAGCTCCAAAACCAGAACATATACTACACTCACTTGCGGTACCAGAGGTAAGATCACCAGACCAATCTCCAAGTATTTCTGTAAATCCGAGTAGTACTAATGTTGTAAATAGTGGACAAGGAAGTCTGACTAGTACACATTTTGTTCCTACTATACCAGCAATTAATATATTATCGATCAATGCAATGGATGGAACTAGCATTAAGCTCCCAATATTCAATGGGAATGGGCTGGAAGACCCAGAGCAACATTGGTTTTTGTGTGACACTGTCTGGACTGTATGATAGATCCAGGACAAGAACATCAAGAAAGCACAGATTATTATGACTCTACGAGGTCGTGTGCTAGAATGGTATATGAAGTTCTCCATAGTACCAGTGGGACTGGTCCCAAAGACACTCAATGAGATTAGACTCGGGTTAATTGATGAATTTAAGAAACCGAATTCTGAGTCACAATGCATCACTGAGATCAAGGAAATCAAGTAGCTACCAACAGAGTCCTTTTGGGATTTTGACCATAGATTTAAGACGTTAATGGCCAAGGTTAGTTTTCAAATGTTGGATGTGAAAGACAAGGAATGGTTCATTGACTCCTTGGTGCCACACATCCAAATGTTGTTTATGCAACAGAAAATAGTGTCACAGGTAGAGGCTCTAGAGATAGCCATGAAGTTAGAATCCTTGCCAGTAGGATACACCAACTAGGGCATGATGCAAATTCAGTTGCAGTTGGCCAATATTACAGTGCAGCTCCGGGACATCAAAAGAGGAAAAGGAGTTGAGGAGGAACTATGGTGTACCAGGTGCCGAATAGATGGACACCATAAGGATAATTACCCAACACTAATGAATTATGTCACAACAGGTGTACTGAACCCATTAAAAACTCAAGGAATTACTTGGTGTAGAGTATGCAAGACTAGAGGTTACAAGTCTAAGGAATGTCTGTGCTTGCAAAATATTGTAAGTGTACCTGCTAATCTGTATTGTAAATTTTTTAGATCGGTAGGGAATGATGAAAAGGATTGCAGAGCATTCCAACTGCTCCAAGAGAAAACAATGGATACTTAACTAATGAAGAATGAGGAACAAATGTAGGCTAAGTGAGCGCAGTATCAAGATCATCCTGTGTAGTCTCAACAACAAGAATATCTTTAGCCATAATACTAGCCAAACCAGTATCCTCAACAACAACAATACCCTCCACAAAGGAGGGATGGGAACTTTAGAGGTCGAGGACATCAACAAGGAGGAGGATTTGGTCGAGGAAGGGGCCAAGTTGTATGTTATAATTGTGGGAATACATGACACTTTTCCAAATATTGTCAAAGTACTACAAAAAATTGTACATATTGTAAATCATTTGATCACATTGTAGAACAGTGCCCACAACTCATTGCGAAATGGTAGGCTAGAACTGTCGTTAACCCCAACCCAACGCAGAATCTGAATCCAAACCCAAATTTGATATTCAAATGATTTCTTCCGAGCCAAGACAACCAAACCTTGTTGTAGTCATAAGAGGAGGTGTTGCGATAGGAGTATACCAAAATAAACCTTAAGCACATCCACAGGTACCACCTGCGGCAAAAAATAAAGCTCTGCTAGATGTCTGACAAGAGAAGGAAGTCTTCTTGGAATCACAACAAGACTTTGTTGATACCAATCAACCGTTGACATTGAGACAAGTGAGAGCTATGCTCAAAAGATTTAACCAACTAATTAGAAGGACAACCACTAAAATGTTTAGTAAGCTCAAGGAATTTTTCAAAAGTTGTTTAGCACTAATTGATGACAAATATGTTGTCATAGACTTGACAAAACTCGTAGAAGACAACACAATAGATCTACTCCTGTTATGGAGAGAAATTCCTATGGCTTGGGGTACCACAATAGACAACTAGACTCCAGAAATCAATCTTTCCCAATATGCAATAGAAATAAAATGTCTAACACTAAAGGATCGAACCTCGTACCTTATTCTGGACGATTGAAGTAGATCCCTATTGAGCTTTCCAATCTTTAGATTGAATTGATAGAATACTTCCTCAACAACAAGTAAACAATACAAGCATACTATATATCATGGTGTTAGATCTATTCTAGCATATATAATCAATAATGTAAAAGCATTTGACATATTCCAATGGATACGATATTCATTCAAATACACATTACTGGACAGGAAAATATATTTCTATTAATATAAATCAGAGATTACAAGTGACAACCTTTGACGACATGTCTGCGAACTGGAGAAACTGAATCCCCCACTTGGGCCTCCACCACCTCAATCCTCCATCACTCAGATAGCAAGCTCACTAGCAAAAGGCAAGCTTGGGAAGCACACAACAGTGCTCCAAGGGACAAAGGGATGCCGACTCAAGCATAAGTTCTGGCAACAATGGACTATAGTTTCGTTACTATCAATTCTCTCTTATGTATATATGCCTTCAATGTACCAAGGGGTTCCTTATATAGATTCACAAGGGATAATGAAGGGTCGAATATGAGAGATCTCAAGGCATATGGAAGGCCAGGAGTCAAATGAGTCGGATCCATGTCAAGGAAAACTCCAAAAGGATTTGGATTATGCACACATCCTGATGTACGTGACTATAGGGGTCATATCCACGTATGTACGCGGTTATCGGGGAAAAATCCGCTTATATGACTTTTCTTATGTTTTTAGGGATGATCAAGGACACATCAAAAGACAAAAAGTGGTCCATAGGGGCTAATGAGTCTGCAGCAGGACAGGGGAAGGCCATACAATGTGTGATTCACCTAATGTGGTGAAATCCACTATAACAGATGCCCCCTAATGTATGAGATCAGAGGGGTTATACGATGGATGAAATACATTATAAGTCCATCCCAGAAGTGGAGTGATGAAGGTACCCAAATGGAAGACCAGCCACCCAATCAGCATAGTACAATAATACAACTCTGCATATAACTGCAAATACATATAGCAGTCCTGGATACATAAGAGTACGATGGCCATGAATAGGCATGAAACATGATAACACATATGTGGTCATTGCCATGTACAATATACATAGATCAGAATCTCCATGATGAAGATATACAAAGGACCATGATCTCCACAAAGGCTGAAGATATACAATAGATCAAGATCTCCATAGTGGCTGGAAATGTCTGACATATACTGGAACAAGTCACGAGAGCTGAAATCTCATGAATACTGGCATGATCAAGGAGGTAGCATATAATGGATGCCACCAATCTGGAAGGTCTCCTACACACACCGCTACAAGTACATGTCCTACTATGTGAATAGAGGTGTCGAGGTCGAACATAGTAGTCCATCGTTTGATTACCGGTCATTGATGTATACCGTTAACAAACGCGAAATCACCCACCGATAATGAAAATGGGAATCAAGGTACTAGAGTGCAAACTAACAAGTGTGAATAAATGTGTTGAGGTCAAACACTTGAGAGAATCCATCGATCAGGGGACATTGATGTATTCCCAAAACTGTCGATGGCGAGAGAACCTGCCACTGATGACTGCAAGTCTCAAGGCACTCAAAATGACTCTAGAATCCAATCCCAGAATAAATGATATGAAGTCGATGGGATGAAATCCATTGGAAGGAGGGCATTGGGGCATTCCCCATCATCCAACACGAGGTACTCAGCAAGGCTGTATAATGTGTAAGGACTCGATCATAAGGTGCATGAACCAGTAACTGTACCGGGAATGGCCGACATGCAAAGTCAAGATAACTGAGGAATGACTGACTCAGGTTTCAACTTCCTTCGAACAAGAGCATAACGGCGTATGGTGACTGAATGAAGGCAACATAGACTCGATATACAAACTGGGACATCTCTATGACGCAGGAGGCATCAATAGAGGCTCCATAGGGACTGGAAGCATAACCAGTTGGTGGAGATAAACTCAGATAAATGAGTACAGCTCCTAAAGTCAAACTATAACCCAACCAATGGATGTGATATACAGTGCTCTGTTCGAAGGCGACACGACTCGACAGCTGCCAAAGATAATATCTTTTCTTGTCCGGCTTTTTGGTTTTTTGATTTTTTTTTGGACTTTTTCATTTATTTGGAAAGCTTGAAAAAAGAATAAACTAGATTTATAGTTACAAAATAGGAGGAGACGAGTGTCATCAGGGCAAACAAACTAGTTCCAAGCAGTGGAACATACCTATGCTCAATGCAAGGACACATGTGTAGGATATCGACACTCGGGGGAAAATCCCCTCCCGGTAAAAAGGGAATCAAGCTGCGAAGGATATAAAGAAAGGCTCTGCATGGCTAGACATGAGACAAGCTTGGTCTATATGGCTGAAACGCAATGTCAGGGGAGCCGGCATAAAGTTCAATAAGGAAGGAAAATATCATGATAATGCATTCACAACTTGACATAAGGGGAGTCCGGAGGGAAACAGGCCAACATAAGATCAAGAGGAGTATGAGGTTCTTGCTAAATGTCATGGCAATACTATACAATAGACTCCCACACCCTAAAGGAGAAAACAGGGGCATGGGAACCAAATGCAAATAAGGCACTAACTAGGGTACCCATGTAAGGTGAGGCTCTACCACTCATATCATGCCACTTCTAGAGGAGCAAGAAGGTTCCGTGACATAATAGAGTGGGTTCGTACCTAAGGATATAGTGACATGGCCATAAGGTCATGCAAAATGCAAATGGTGGTGGACCTAACCTATATGCCAGTGTAGACGTGATACCTGAGATAGGCACGAACGGTCTCTGGTCACAAAAGAAGCATCCAACAGACAACTTCAGACCCAAGGAAGACCCAACCACACTCACAACCCACCCATCAACTTCCCACAACATTAGACTCACCAAAAGGGAGGATGTACGCGACTGTATAAAGAACAGCTGCGTATGTACGCGACTTTTGGCCAAAAATCCACGTATGTATGCGACTTTTGTCCAAAAACCCGTGTATACAGAGAAGGCAGTGGTAAAAAGCAGATCAAGGCCAAACCAATAAAGGGGAGTGTCAATGGACACAGATACTATAACATGCGACATAGAAACAAAGAGAAACCAAGAGCAAGTCAATAATATCAAGCCCATTGTGCCCCCAACCCCAAAGAAAAACAAGGAACATCCCCAGCGGAGTCGCCAATTCTGTTACGGA
>LPNX011220297.1:193577-222779 GCA_001517045.1 Pseudotsuga menziesii
CAGACAACAAGACTCCAGAAATCAATCTTTCCCAATATGCAATAGAAATAAAATGTCTAACACTAAAGGATCGAACCTCGTACCTTATTCTGGACGGTTGAAGTAGATCCCCATTGAGCTTTCCAATATTTAGCTTGAATTGATAGAATACTTCCTCAACAACAAGTAAACAATACAAGCATACTATATATCATGGTGTTAGATCTATTCTAGCATATATAATCAATAATGTAAAAGCATTTGACATATTCCAATGGATACGATATTATTTCAAATACACATTACTGGACAGGAAAGATATTTTTATTAATATAAATCAGAGATTACAAGTGACAACCTCTGACGGCACGTCTGCGAACCGGAGAAATTGAATCCCCCACTTGGGCCTCCACCACCTCAATCCTCCATCACTCAGATAGCAAGCTCACTAGCAAAAGGCAAGATTGGGAAGAACACAACAGTGCTCCAAGGGACAAAGGGATGCAGACTCAAGCATAAGTTCTGGCAACAATGGACTATAGTTTCATTACTCTCAATTCTCTCTTATGTATATATGCCTTCAATGTACCAAGGGGTTCCTTATATAGCTTCACAAGGGATAATGAAGGGTCGAATCCAAGCGATCTCAAGGCATATGGAAGGCCAGGAGTCAAATGAGTTGGATCCATGTCAAGGAAAACTCCAAAAGGATTTGGATTATGCACACATCCTGATGTGCGCGACTATAGGGGTCATATCCGCGTATGTACGTAGTTATTGGGGAAAAAGCCGCGTATATCACTTTTCTTATGTTTTTAGGGATGATCAAGGACACATCAAAAGACAAAAATTGGTCCATAGGGGCTAATGAGTCTGCAGTGGGACAGGGGAAGGCCATACAATGTGTGATTCACCTAGTGTGGTGAAATCCGCTATAACAACTGCCTGAAAGAAGAGTCAATCAAGTCGGAATCAAATGGAAGATAGGCCAAGAATTACAAATGACTGTGCAGATAGGAGATTATGATATAGAATATATCATACTTGACTTGGGCTCATATGCCAATATATTGACAATACAAACATGGGAAATAATGAACAAGCCGCGACTAGACTAGTCTCCTATTCAACTATGGCTTGCAAACCAGTCAAAGATGCTACCACTTGGTATACTGTCCCAAGTACTCATGGACGTCGAAGGCTTGAGAACATATGCCAACTTTGAGGTCATTGACATTGTTGATGAAAAAAATCCCTACGCTTCGCTTATAGCAATTTATTGGGATATTGACAACCAAACTATCATAAACTTAAAGAAAAGGATCTTGTATTTCAAAGATTCTGAAACGAGAGTGGTTGCACCCATTATTCCCCCTGAAGGGCAGCGTTATGTTGAGCATGCGCATAGTGAGGGGCAGGAGAATTATTTGGACCATCTCTATAACAATATGTCTACGAAGGAATATTATATAAATCCCACATCTAATGGAAACCTAAGTTGGCACAGTGTCAGCTCATGCACTTCCAACTCAGGCAAAGCCCTCGAAAATTGGCAAAATAGGCTGCACGAAGTGTCAATGCGTAGATGTGTAAGGATTACAAGAGTTGTTTGATAGGTAGGAGTTGAAGCAAGTCTGTTGCCTACGTATGAAGGATTTCCTAACCTTGCATCCTTCTTCGAATAATTAGAAGAAAAGGTCATAGAATCACAACAAATGTCCGCTCTGGATTATGTGTTGAAATCTACAGTCGCTAGACGATGGGGTACACATAAACAATCCATCTCTGAATGGTCGCAATGTAGAATACTGATGGAGATCATATTTGGAGATGAGATCAACTACGTTGATAAGAAATACACAGGATTGTCATATCTTGGAAAACATATTGAGCACTGTCACATGGCTTGGAAAGCATATCTGCGACTGGAATGGGTTCACTGATTCATCCACACGTTGGAAATGGTTCCCAAAAGTTGGTACACTTCAGAGGAGTTGCAATAAGAAACTAGCAAGTGGTAAAGTTTAACTCTAAACTTTTCCCAGATATTTGAAGTTACAAGAGAACATCAAATAGTTGATGCTACGCTGCACGTGTTAAAGGAGAAAATCAGTGTGGAGATAACCGTTGCGGACACGGGACTACGTCAATGCAACACAACTAGGAATAGCTACATGACATGGTATAGAAGCATGGAAGATCCGATGGATAGTGACCCAACTGCCATAATATCCTTGTGTTAGAAGGGATGTGCAAAGTGGAAAGAGATCGCACATGTGAAAATACACAGAACCCTAATAGTAAGGACATTAATAATAATAATAATATTAAGTTTATATAGCTGTAAAAAAGGGAAAAGACAAGACGAATTCATGTGCAGTATGCCAAAAAAAAGGGAGAACTTCAGTCGAAAAAAGAAGAATCCACTAAAATCACACTATCATAAATCAGTACCATTATTGGCATGGTAATTAAGTAAAGCTAATGACAACGTATTTTTCAATGATTAATTCAGAAATCCTTGAAGAAATGGATGCTATACCTTGTAGTGATAACCACCATAAATAACAAGGTCCTCCTTTCTAAACATTGAATGAGTGATGGCATGCTGAGAAAATTTCCTTAAATACCCACACTGCTGCCTCGGGCCATTCAAGAGGGAGAATAATTTCTAAGTACAGAACACTCATGCGAAGGGTAATTGTCAAAAAGCCGTTGTTTCACAATACACATTGTTTTACTATCTGGAATCATTGATTTTAGACCGAAAGGAATAAGTATTGTGAGCAACTCAATAAGCAAAAACCAGTTAATCTCCTTCACGATATTCAATATTAACGCTTCTGTGAAAATTCTAGCCAATACTCCAATGCATCGTGGTGCAGGACATAGAACCCGAAGGAACCAGGACCGGTCCAGGTTCTGCCCTGCTCCGATGAAAAAATTCAGAGTACATGAGTGTTGGAAGGGGTTTTGGGACAAGTTAGTTTCCTGATACCACGAGTGCCATGCAAGCTTAGAAGACACCGCGAAAGTGAAATATGGAGCGCAAGGCGGAGGATAGACTATTTTGAATATTTTTGTGTCATTTTTTGTACTTTTGGACCATATTTTGTGGATATTGGTCATTAGTCGGTAGAATCAGGTTAAGAAGTAGTTAGAAAATTGTCCAAGTCGACCATGAATGTAAAGGCACAAGCCTATAAATAGAAGAAGAAATGTAAATGTGAAGATCACCATAGAATGAGAATTGAGAGCTTGAAACTCAATTGAAATATTGTCTATTTTGGATCTGTGGTTGATTGCACAGAATTAATATGAGAAGACGGAGGTTGATATAAACTACTGTGATCTTTTTGTCTCTTTTTGTCTTTCTGTTTTTGTGAATCCAATGGTGATTGTGTGTGACATGAATCTATGATGTGATGTTTATTTCTTATGAATAATGTTATCTTTCTAGATATGTTTGTGCAACATTATGGTTATTTCTGTTATGAATGAATGATGTAATCTTTTAAAGAGTAATGATGAATGGTTCTATTAATGATTAAGTAACTGGTAAGATCTGATAGATAAGTTGATGAATTGTCGATGCCCTTAGTCCTCTTCATTTCTATGGAAACTTGGTTATGTCAGCCCTCCCTTAGAAATCTCAGGTGAGACTTCATCTGCTTCGCCAGTGTTGTTGGACAGGGTAAAATCAATCTGGGCCGATGCTCAAAGAGATCGGCGAGTTGAGCGTTAACGGAGTGGAAACACCCGTCGACTGGGTTTTGTTGGTTGGGTTTGCGCCAACAAATGGATCCATTGGCAAGACCTTGTTGCGATTGAGAGGAGGATATGTGGCACCCGACACGACCAAAAATTCAAGATTGGTTTGACTAGAAGCTACGAGAATTCACTAAAGCACAAAATTAGAACCCTATACTGACGATGGACAAGTGGACGGCGAGATAAATATATGATGGTCCTCATGAATATATTTTCTCTGAATTTCCCATCATATTGCATGAGTGGTTGGCGCGGTTCACTTACAAGAAGAAAAATTTCCAAGGAGAGCCAACATCCTAACCCCTGACTTGATCTAAGAGTTGCATGAAACTGACAACAAAGCATCGTGGGCTACTGAGGTCTAGATGGATAGTATCCTAGAAGGATATATCACTGAATTTGTAGTCAACACTACCAAGTCCTACAGTGAAGCAGAAAGGGAATTTTTCAACAGACCCAAAGGCAGGTTCTTGTTGTTTCTACAATGATCTATTAAGATTTTTGTCTGTGAAAAGGCTATACTAAAGATGCACCTCGAGTAGTAGAACTTCAGTGTGCGGAGGAGGTGGATACCGTGACAAAAGGGGAGACATGAATGGGAAGATTAGGGGTATATGGGTGCATGTTTCGACGAGACTATGAGGGAAGCCGAGGAAGAAAGTGGTCTTATGAGGGGAGGAGAAAGGTTTCGACAAGAGAAGAGGAAGAGGACATGGGAAGGTCCTGCTGTGATCAAAACGCAAGAAAAAAAAGGAAGACCACACGAGATAAAACGACCATACTGTGATGAAGAGGATGACTAGAACTAGACTACGCTTAGAACAACAGTGATATCAAACCCCAACAACAACGTACCCATGCCTCCATGCACTACTCTGCATTCAGGAAGAAACACAAGTTCCACGTCGACTTGCTTGACATGCCAACAACATTCAAGTAGTAGATCAACATCTATAGGAAGAAGGCCTAGGATGGCGGGTGATGACACAAAGTTACCATTATTCCATGGAAACAAACTGACGATTTTGAGCAGTATTGATTTATATGTGAGGAAGTGTGGACTATCAAACAGGCCATAGATGAAAACATCAATAAAGGCCAATTGGAGACTACTCCTTGGGGTCATGCACTGGATTGGTACATGGAATTTATACAAGTTCCTACGGGGACCCCTGCAAAAACATTGTATGAAGTTAGGAGAGGACTGATTGAAGAATTCCAGAAACCAAAATTTGAAGCACAATATATTACTGAGCTAAAAGAGATTAAGCAATCTCCTAATGAGACCGTTTGGGACTTCGATCAAATATTTAAGACACTGATGGTGAGATTTACATTTGATATGAGTGACGTTCAACACAAAGAATGGTTTATCACAATATTGGTATTTCACATCCAGAAACCACTGATGCAACAGAAGATCGCGACACAAAACAAGGCTCTGGAGATCACAATGAATTTAGAAGCTTCACCTGTTAGGGAGACTGCAGCTGGTATGAACCAAATTCAGGCACAACTGGTGAACTTGATGCTTCAGTTGCAAGACATTAAGAAAGGGAAAGAGAGCCACGAATATATTTGGTGCACTCATTGTCGTACAGATGGACACACTAAAGATACTTTCCATGACTTCCGAAATTATCTGCTATCTGGGGTGTCGAACCCACTAAGTTGGGGCAGTGTACCATGGTTCTCCATATGCCAAGTCTATGGGAACTGACATCAAGAATGTGGATACATGCAGAATATGGTGACGAACCCAACAAATGTATATTGTTCATTTTGTTGATCCGTGGGGAATGAAGATAAAGATTGTCATGCATATGAAATGATTCAGGAAAGGACATATGACTCATACTTTGTGAAGGGTGAGGATCATCATGCAGTACAACAATCTTAGCCACATCCTCAGGTGGTAAAATCTCAACCTCAACTACACTATACACTATCGCTGCAGATGCAATTTATACCATGCCAGCCGCAACCGTAGTTTACGTCGCAACAACAGTTTGCACCGCAGCCACAGTATAATCAAATGTCGATGGCTCCACTGCAGCCACATTATGTTTAGGTAGCGCACTATGTTTATCATCAGTTGAATCCCTCGCCACACCAATTATCTTATTCGCAATACCAACAACAAGGAGGATTCCGCAGAGGATTATGAGGAAGAGGAGGATGAGGTCGCGGAATTGTCCACTGTTACAATTGTGGGGTATTTGGACATTACCAGAGATATTTTCCATAATTACAATGTTCATGTACATACTTCACCATAGTTGGTCATACCATTGATAACTTCCCATAGCTAATCACAAGATGGAAGGCCGGGAACATTCATCAGCTGTAGGATTAGAATCAGTTGCAGAATCAAAATCAGCTATAGAACCAGAATCAATTACAGAACCAGGCTCAAAATCAAGTTCCACTTTAGAATCAAACTGTGAATGAACCCATGAACCCTTCGTTTAACTAGATTCCACTATTGAATCAGAATCCACCGATGAACCAAAATCAAGGGCCGACAGTTGTGATGATATTAGTAGAGCCTAGAACATAGGATGTTTACGTTGCCATCATCACCTGCTGAGGTGCGATGACTGGAGAGGATGGACCCTGACCGCATGATTGATTGGTTGGGAAGAATAAGGTGTTGTTTGATATTGCAACTGAAAAGAGTCATTCTTTGAAGCTCGGGATGCGATCAAAAGAAATCCTGGTAAGTCATCTATCTATGAAATTCCCTCTACTTTTGATTCTTCGCTAGAGGTAGGTCATCGTGGAAAATTGGTACCTTGTAGCATTTCTTTGAGATTTTCTTGTCACTAGCAAGAGATACCGATGCTCTGGACGAGATTAAGATTTTGCTACACCTCCTGGGTAAGGAGCAGAAGGACTCCTCGGTGAACTCTTTACATAAGAAAAAGATGGGCAAAGAGATGCGCATGAACATTCATATTGGGGGATATGAAGTAGATTTGGTCATTCTGGATCTAGGCTTAGATGTAAATATTGTAACAAAGAAGACATGGAAGAAGATGGGGAGGTCGACATTGGGTTGGTCCCTGATGCAGCTGCTCTTGGCTAATCATGCCAAAGTACAATTGATTGGACGTGTGTCAAACTTGGTCGAAGATGTTAAAGGTTTGAAGACCTATGCTGATTTCGATGTGATTGAAGTTGTCAATGGTGGAGGCTCCTATCCCACATTGCTAGGGATTGGATGGGCCAACAATACTATGGAAGTGATTAACTTCAAGAAGCGGATGCTGACATTTGAGAATCAAGACATCAGAGTCATCTCTCCTATGGATCCAAATGAAGGATGAAGATATATTGAACCAATGAAAAATGAAGTTGCCAGGGGATGGGATCATGCTTACAACATTTCCAAAGACTACATCCACCCAACTATTGATGAAGAACTCGGTTGGTGTGTATCTAGTTTTGCATATTCTTATTCCGACGATGCGTTAGAAAACTAGAAAAATTACATTCACGAGGTGTCATTCAGGAAGTGTGGTCTGATCACACAGTCACTATGCCATGTCGCGACTGATATTTTTGAATTATCAACCTATAAGGGACTTCTTGATATATCCATGATCTTAATAGAGTTTGAAGAGAAGGTATCAGAACCGCATTGATTGTTGGCGCTACAGCAAGCACTAAAGGCTACTCTAGCACGCTGGTGGGCGACACATAAAAAGACAATTACTGGATGGGTAGAGTGTTGATGGTTGATGACAGTGTGCTTTTATGATGTAGAAATATATCATACTTGGAGGTACAATGGGTGGAATGACCCTAGCATCCATTTGATGGAATGCCAAACGTTGTGTGAATCATGACCAAAGGATGAATGGGTACACGCCTTTGTCCACACATTGGATGGAATGCCAAGATCGTGGTATGTATCGCCAGAGTTGCAAAAAGAAATAACCACTTGGGAGGAGCTGACAGTTTGCTTTACTCATACCTTTAGTTTCACAGATACTAATCCCGATGTCCACAATGCGCTTCAGATCATTCGGGATGTGGTATTAAAGGCAGTACTAGTTTCATATCCAGGGGATCCACATGCGCATTGCCACATATAATCGATGATGGAATGTTACAATGTGTTAGGCGGACCTAAGCATGACTATGAGATGTAGAATATAAATATTCCGAATATAGAAGGGAGTAGGGATGTCGTAGCACCAGATATTTTGACTGATCCCATGAATCAACCCCTAAAGATTATAAAAGTTAAAATTGGGATGGAGGAGAACCCAAAATTTGCAAGTGTTGGGGACTACTATGACAAAGAGACTATGGCAAAGATCATAGATTTGCTGCATGAATTCCAAGATATGTTTCCAACCAAATTATCTAAAATGAAAGGAATACTGGGTGATCTAGGAGAAATGAATATTCCATTAAATCCTGATGTGAAACTAGTAAGACAGAGGCCGTATCGCCTGAATTCATGATACAAAGAAAGATTCAAGGATGAGCTTGACCGGATGTTGGATGTTGGAATCATTGAGCTAGTGGAAGAATCCGAATGGATCAGTACTATGGTGGTCCAAGACAAGAAAACCGGTGAATTTCGAATATGTGTTGACGTAAGAAAACTTAATGATGCCTGTATGCATGACCCATTTTCGACACCATTCATAGATGAAGTACTTGAAGGATTAGGAGGTTAAGAGATGTAATATTTTATAGATGGATTTTCTGGCTATTAGCAGATAAGAATCACAAAAGAATATCGACATAAAATGACATTTGTCACTGAATGGGGCTGCTTCCAATACACAATGATTCTTTTTGGGTTAAAGAATTTGCCTACAAAATTTTCTCGGGTTGTTGTTGCTGCATTCAAATATTTCATTCAGAAGTTCCTACAAGTTTATATGGATGTTTGGACAGTGTATGGTATAATTAAGGATCATCTGGAAAACCTATGACTGATGCTGGAAATACGTTGACAACATCATATCACATTGAACTCCAAGAAGTGCATTTTCTGCGCACCTTTTGGAATATTGTTGGGTCACATTGTTTGCAAGCAAGGATTGTTGGTTGAACCTATGAATATAGCACTCATTTTGAGCTTTCCACTACCGAAAAATGTGAAGATGCTTAGGGTGACACTGGGGCACACTAGGTATTATCGCAAATTCATCAGAGGATATGTTGCGATTACTGCCCCTATGGAGAAACTATTCAATAAAGATGTTGTATTCATGTGGAGTCCAGAATGTCAAGGAAGCTTCGACACACTAAAGTTTAAGATGGCTTCGATGCTAATACTCATGTTCCCATATTGGAACAAGGAGTTCCATGTCCACGTCGGTGCATCTTCTGTCGCACTAGCTATGCTACTCGCATATCCAGGTGAAGGAGATATTGATCACCCAATTGCTTTCACTAGTTGAAAGTTGTCATTTGCTGAGAAAAACTATACAACCACAGAGAGACAAGGTATGGTGATGGTATATGCACTGCAGAAATTCAGGCATTACCTCTTAGGAGGTCATTTTAAGATGTTTACTGACCATTCTTATTTGAAATACCTAGTCAATAAGCCTATGTTCGGGGGGAAGATAGGCCGTTGGATACTTCTCTTTCAGGAGTTTTATTTTGAGATAATTGTGAAGCCAGGTCGCCTGAATGCTGGCCCCGATCATTTGTCTTGGATTGAGATAGGCGAAGAACCAACAGACATTGATGAGGGACTGCTAGATGCGTAGCTATTTAGAGTTGACATAGAAGATGATTATTATGACCAAATAATCCAGTTCTTGGTGATAGGAGTAGCGCCGAAAGATTTATTGACAAGCCATAAGAAGCATTTGGTAGTTAAGGCCTTGGATTTCCAGTTGATTGTTGGAAATTTATACAAACTTGGCTCATATGATATTTTGAGGTGAGGTGTCCTACCCCATGAAAAAGGAGATATTTTAGAGGAATCCCATGCGAGAGTTGCTGGTGGACACTATGAAGGACAAGCTACTGTGATAAAGGTGTTGCATGCAGGGCTTTGGTGACCCACCTTACATAATGACGTGACAAATTATGTGCAGAGCTGCGATGTCTTTCAATGCACTAGAAAACCATCACGACAGTATGAAATGACGCTAGTACCGCAAGTAACCTTGAAAGATTTTGATAAATGGGCTATGGATTTTGTGGGTCCAATCAAACCACCTATGAAGAGAACTGGTGTGTGGTATATAATCACAACAACAAACTAGTTGAAAAGGTGGGCAGAGGATGCACTCGTTGTGGATTGCACCACTGCAACAACAACACGATTTCTATTTGACAACATAATGACTGGGTTTGGATGTCTAAGGATATTGATGAGCGACCGAGGAAGTCACTTCGTCAACCACACAGTAAGAGCATTGACTGAGGAGTTACAGATACAACAAAAGAAAAGTTCCCCATATCATCCGTAGGTGAATGGAATTGTAGAAGCATTCAATAAGATATTAGAGCATGCACTTACAAAGGTATGTAAATCTAACCAAGATAACTGGGATTTGAAGATTCCACTAGTATTGTGGGCATATCGCACCAGTTGCAAGAGATTGAAGGGAGATACACTGTTGGAATTGGTATATGGGAAAGAGGCACTCATGCCTATAGAGTACATTGTTCCCAGTCTACGCATTACAGCCGTGACGGGCATGGATGATGAAGCAGCGCTAGAGGATCCTGTGGCGCAGTTGATACAGCTGGAAGAGGACCGCTTTATCACAGGTTTCTATCAGTGTATTGAGAAGGATCGATAGAAGGCTTGGCATGATCGCCATATAAATAACAAACAGTTTCAGCAAGGAGATTTGGTACTACTATACGAGAGTAAATTCTTGAACAATCCAGGTAAGTTACAGATGCATTGGTTGGGTCCATACCTTATTAATTCTATTAATTCTAGAGGCGCAGTACAGCTGTAGCAGTTAGATGGAGCAATGCTACCAAAGCTTGTGAATGGTAGTCGACTAAATCCCTATAGGGCAGGGACGGAACCATGCGGTGCTTGAGGCATTGTGCAGAAAAAAAGGATCATGGGAGAAAGGAAGGCACAACAAGAGGAGGTGGCTGCATAGGAATAGGAGATAGTAGTGCAAGTAGAAGGTCATGCTACGATAGCCATAGGGCTATGAGTGGGTTTCACATCAATAATCAACAATGATAGTTAAAGTAGTTAAACGACGACACTTTTAGAAGCGATGTGTAATGACAGCATATCCAACCGGTGCGTTGGTAGAATTAACATCAGATTCGGGTGGTTAATGAATGATTTAGTGATGTTCGAATTGATGTCATAATGATGAAGTTTGAGTTGAGTTGGAAATATAAGAGGAATCATGCTGAGGTCAAAACACACCATTGTGTAGAATTGAATTATGTTGAGGGACAAAAGTTGTTACAACTGATTTTACCACACATGGTAGATCACACATTTATGGCCTTCCCTGTCCCTCTACAGACTCTTTGGACCCCATGGACCATTTTTGTACCTTTGATGTTTCCAATATCATCCCTAAAAACACTCATTATTTGTTGTACGCGACTTTTAAACCCTTTCTCTCGTATACACATGGATATAACCCTTAAACCCGCGTACATCGAGATGTGTGCAAAAGGCCAAATATTTTTGGAGTTTTCCTTGATGTGGATCCGAGTCACTTGTCTCCTGGCCTTCCATATGCCTCAAGATCACTTAGATTTGACCTTCCATTACCCCAGTGAAGCATTATATAAGGAACCCTTTGGATACATTGAAGAAGGGGGGAATTGAAGAGCAAGAAAATTATAGTCCATTGTTGCCATAGCTTGCTTATACTTGAGTCTGCATCCCTTTGTCCCTTGGAAAAATTGGTTTTCTTCCCAAGATTGCCTTTGCTTGTGAGATTTCTATCGAGAGATGGAGGATTGATGTGGTGGGGACCCAGGTGGAGGATTCAATTTCTCTGATTCCAGACGTGCCGACAGAGGTTGTCATTCATGTAATATCTAATTTATATTAATAGAAATATCTTTTCCTATCCAATGATGTGAATTTAAATGAATATTGAATCCATGGATTCTTTTAATTGCTTATACATTATTGATTATATATGCTAGAGTAGGTCTAACACCATTATATAGCATGATTGTATTGTTTGTTGTTGTTGAGAGAGCAAATTTTTAACACAAGTGGGATTGGAAAAATATCAACATGGATCTACATCAACCGTCCGGAATAAGGTGTGTCTCAAGATCCTTTAGTGTTAGATTTTTTTTATTTCTCTTGCATATTGGGAAGGGATTGATTTCTACGGTTACTCTGTCTATTGTGGTACACCCCAAGCTATAGGAAGTTTTCTCCATAATAGAATTGGCAACCATACTGGGGAGGTTCCTAGTCATTTTCTTTGGGGATTGTTTCGGCATTGAATGTGCTTGAATTGCTTTGATTTATTTGTTTTTGAGTTGGGTCTAGGGGCATGTTTGCCTAGTAGTGTCTTACAGGAGTAAATTTTGTCTCAGCTTGTCTGTTTGCCTTCTTTTTATCTTTTTTTCTTCCTATACGTGGGTTTTTCTTTCACAGTCACGTGTACATGAAGGGTTTTCCTTGAATAGTCGTGTATATACGCAGATTTACTGAGAACAATCACGTATACCCTGATTTTTGGCCTTTTTGGGAAGATTAAGTGTTGCTGGGTGAGTTTGGATGATTGCTGAGTCTTCTTTGATGCTTCTGGAGTCTGTATACATCCCTGTTTCTGACCAGAGACACCTTGTTAGTTTAAATTTTTGAAAATGTTCTTGTCATTTCATTTTCTATTTTTTGTTTTGGGGTTAATGCATTAGGTCTCTTTTACCTTGGTGCTTTTCTTGGGTGCTGTCTAGTAGTGCTTGCAGAGTCTAAGGGTTATAGAGTCATACTTTTTCTTTTTTATCTCATTTAATTCAAAAAATACATAAAACATTTGCTTTTTGCATCATTATGCATTGTTTGAATTTTGCATTTGCATGGTACTTGCATTAGGTTTCCTTGGAGAATATTAGTCAGATATTTATATAGGAATGATTGCATATTAATTTGAAGGAAAAATGTTGAACTTCACGTAGTAGCATACCCTGTTCTTCATTTGACACAGTGCATTTGCATTGATTGTTAGGTGTGCATTTTACTTCTTGTTGCGTCATAACATCATTAGTTTCATGACCATTTTCCCTTTGAGTAATAAGCCAATTAAAATCAACGCATAATAAAATTAATTACACTCTTTTCTTTTATAGGGTGCACCAACAAGACTAGGTTTTAGGGTCTTGGAATAGTTCATTGTGAGTAAATTATCCAAGGCCACTAAACGAAACATTTATGTGTCTGTCCAGGTGAGAGTGTGAAATTACTTTATATAATTAGTGTTCTCCGGATCCTCCTCTTACAAGGGAGTTAAGCACGAGGCAGTGTGAGCGGCTATTGATTAGAATGACCCCTGGTCATAATTGAGTAGCACCTGAGATATTCCCAGGATTGTATTCATATCTGGGGCTCTTTTGAGAGTTTCATTCTTTGCTACCCTGCCCATACGGTCAATCCCGCCTGCAACTATCTGCTTGAGCATTGATTATATTGAGGTGACCTTAGTTGCCTTACCTAGGTTATCAAGGGGGTCCTTCATAGAGGTTATTCTGTAGGTGTCTTGGCCAAGTAGGGATCGTACAACACAGTTGCTATATGTGTTGAAGCTGAGGGCCACTATAATTGGTTATGAACCTCTGCTTGTTGTGTATGGGATTCTCAAGCCTCTCCTAGGTGAGACATACCTGCTTCATTCAGGAGCTCACATATCCTACCCTTGTTTTCTTGCGATTTGGCTTCACATTTTATAGGTGTATGCTCTGTGCATGCTAGTTTGCCTAAGGTTTGCGTAATTAGATCGAGTCTTTTTATTTTTTGAGTCATTGTGGATTCCGACATGGTGCCTCGCCGTTCTCATCTTTTAGCAGGACTTCCACCTTCCACGTATCTCCTCCTTTAGGAGAGAGAAACAGACAGTCCGGGTGGATTGCTTCTCACTTTGATTCACACACTATGGGAGATCATGAGGATGAGATTCCAGAGATGTCCTCTCCACCTCATGAGGTTGGGGAGGAATATCCTACTCCCGTATATGATCCTTCATCGAAAATACCTTCATAATATGGTTATGATCCCTCATTCATAGGTCGTCGGTATTGGTTTCCAAGCGATGAGACTCATTATGAAACCATAAGCACTAGTCATGTTTGTTATGGCATGCCTGATATCACAGCACCCGATCCGGCACATCATGTCAAGTCAGAAATTGATCCTAGCACTACGCCTGGGGGCACTCCTATTCCTTTCCATGCGAAGAGATTTGGGAGCACTAGTCACATTACACCTTCCATCCCTACGGTGGAAGCATCCTCACATGTTCGTCCTAGGCCTAGTGTTAGTAATCCTATGCGGATACCAAAACCAAGACGAGTGAACATTGGGAACACCACTTACATTCCTTCACATGTCCCTTTGTCCTCAAACCCTACTCCTTTGAATGCATTTTTAATGACCCTTCTTCCCCCTAATTCATGTGGTCCTTCAGGCCAGAATATTACTACTAGTCAGGTTTATACTGTGACTACTCGCATAGTAGTATCTCAGAGTCAAGCACCTCCTATTGTGTCGGGAGGTCATATCCCTGTTTCTGGATCATCTCATGTTCCATCTTATGGAAATCCCCATATCCCTAACTACGGAACTTCTCATGGGACATCCCATGGAACACCTTACGGAGCTTCTCATGGACAATCTTATGGACCGCAATATGGATAGAACTATCAACCCTATGGGCATGGGTATCAACAACCTGCTTACTCCTCCAATTATGGCTTTGTAGCACCACATAATCAAGGCACCCCGCATCACAATGCTTCCATGCAGCCCTATACGGGTCAAATGGGAGGAGTTTATTATGGCCATGGCCATGGTATTTACAACAATCAAACTTACATGAACCAGAATTACCAGGGAGCGTGGCATAGACCGACTCAACCTAGGCTCTCTTTCCATGCAACATTGAACTTACCTGACTTATTGAGACTTATGAAAAATCTGGTATCTCATGACCCATCCTGGATGACCATCCCTAACAAGCTTCCTTCGGACATTCCCAAGTTCGAGGGTAAAGCTGGAGAAGATCCTAGTGAGCATGTCACTACTTTTCACCTTTGGTGCTCTTCCAATTCCTTACATGACGATTCAATCCGTTTGAGGCTATTTCAACGCACCCTCACTGGGCCTACAGTGAAATGGTATATAGAGTTACCAAGGGGGGCATACGCTTTATTTGATGACCTTTCCATGACTTTCCTCAATCACTTTTAGCTACCCATATGTTACGACGTTGGTACTGAACTCTTGTTGACATTTTGACAAGACAAATCCACACATATCTTGGATCATATTCAAGAGTGGGGTAGATGGAAGTGGTTGATTAAAGCCTTTATACCACCGAAATTTTTCCTTGAGTTGTTCCTCAAGTCGTTGTTACCTTACATCGCGAAGGATGTTTCTACATCTGGAGTCCAAAATGAGGAACAAGCAAATCTTTAGGGAACAAGAGTTGGATTTGATCTATGCTCAATCTAAAATTTTGTATGAGATTATACCTAATGCTCTATGTTCTAGTTTGATCCCAAGGTCAAGCCTGGGCCACATGCCAATGGAATTGTGGGCTCTAAAAGTACCAAACCCGTGGATTCGGTTGTGAAACAAGTGAGCCAATTGTCAATTAATCAATCCACGACGGGACAAGCCACAACTCTGTCTCAACCTACCCAATTAGTGAGTGTACTTTTTGTGCAAGCGTCAGACCAGAAGGGAAACCAACAGCCTGGAAGGAATAAGAAAAAAGGGAAAAATAATTGTAAGGGTGGGACTAAGAACAAAAATGCTAATTATAGTGACAAGAATGCTTGTAATTCTTGGGGGTACAAGCAGACTAAACGTAAGGTAAAGTTTCGTTGCAATTTATGTAAGGAGGACCACCTCACTCACTTGTGCCCATGTATGGAAGATGCCTCGAGGTTCATAGCACAGGGCCTAGTGGTGCTAACTAATCCTTTACCTAACAATCAAAATATGAACTCGAGGACCATTGATCCTCATTGTGCATCGGGTGGAGATCAAAATCCGCCGGAGGCCAATACTGGTCATGGTTGTATCAACATGGTGCATGCTACTAAGGTTGTGACTCATGTTAAGGATTATGGTTTGTCACAACCGGACCTTGGAAAAGAACCCACTCCATATGAGATCCCTTTGTGTATCGAAAAAGCTATGGATAAACCTGAAGTTCCACCTTGCATTCCTAAGGGATTCCTAAAGTGTTCAGGGCACAATCCTAATGCCCGAGCCTCACAAAACTATTTCGTTATCGAGCATTTGGGCCAAACTCCTTGTGCGATGTTCGCGCTCGAACTACTTTAGACTTGTCCTCCGCAGAGGAGAGCCTTGCTCTCTTCTCTTGGGGTTAATGATGATAACTCTTCTTCCGTTATCAAATTTGAAACCATGGGAATACAACCTCGCTTGCCTTACTATCTGTCTCTTTTGATTCATGTAGAGTGTCTTAATATGACTATCAAACGCAATGTCGTTGATGAAGGTGCTGCTGCATCCATGATGTATTTATCATGTTGAAAGGGTTTGGGTTCTCCCAAGTTGTCTCAATCCGCTACTATGTTGACTACTTTCGATGGTAGATCATTTCAGCCGAACGATATTCTTCCTTCTCTTAAGGTCCAATTGGGAGGGAAGACTGTCGCGATCGAGGTCGAGGTGGTTGATGCAATCCTTGACTACAATCTTTTGCTGTGTCAGAATTGGACGTATAGTATGTGTTTATGCCAGAAATTGTTTCCATACTACAAGAAAACAAGCCAACATAATCTCAAATATTTCAATCAAACAAAACTAGGTTTTTAGGGTTTTTTAAAGGGTTTTCTGGTTGTGAAGTTTGGTGACAAGAGGGAATGCATTCATAATCCAAATAAGAACTAAATCACAAGCAAAGAAAAACTGAGATGCATAGCATAATAACCATGTATCCAACAAAAAATAGCACTGAAGTTCATCCACAAATGGCAAGCACTACAAGCATAAAAAACTTTAAACCAACAATGAAATTACCAACTGTGTAGCTAAAACAAGCTATAAATGAAGCCAGAGAACAAACTGAAGGGTAAAATGGAGCATATATTTCATAATCAGTTCTTCAAATACACATAAGAGTCATTTACTTAGCTTATCAACAAGTCAGGAGACCTCCTCTAGCCAGCCAAAAAATCGAACCCTTAGTCCTCTTTGTGACCTCCCTTAATACTATCTTTCAAAATTCAGTTAAAGGCTAAACCCTAACTGCTTTTCATCCTACTCATCGAAATGGTTTTATCAAAATAATAATTACAAAAATGAAATATTATTCAAAACATAACAAATAACTGATTTTGTTAACAAGCCTCATAGATATTTAGCTGCCTCTGCTAACAAAGCTATCCCTTCTAAGGCCCGAGCCTTTCTCCTAGCCTTGAGCTGCTCTGCTTCCATCTTTGTCATCTTGCTAGTGAGATCTTCATTTTGTTGCTGTAGATCTGTGATGGTCTGTTTTAACATTGAAAATTGTGACTCTGCATTTCTTTTTCTTTTCAGTGCCTCTTTTGAGATTGCAATTAGCTCTTGATAGTGGCTATTCACCTCATCTAGATCTTCTCTAAGTCTTCTATTGGCCATAACCAAACCATCATTTGTTTCTTGCATATATTCTACCTTATGTTTATACTGCTTTATAGTTCTCTGTAAATTTTCTTTCTCTGAATCAAATGCTTTATTTCTTGTTGTACTTTGCAGCTCATTAGGAAGCCATGAAATGTTAAGTCTCCTATAGATTTCTTCATCTTCTGGCAGCAACTCTATAGGAGTCTCATGAAAGCTTAGGTTTTCTTTAGTTTCAGTTTCACCAAGAACATTTTCATCAATCATCAGCTTGTTTTCTGAGTGAGAAACCTCTATCTCATCTTTTTGTTGCTCTTTTAACATTTGACCTCGTATTTCCAAAAATACATCAGACAGTTTGGTCTCAGTGAGGCTAGATTCTTCTTCTGATTTCATTGTTTTTTTCCCTGACGGGTGACAGAGGCAAATTCCATAACTTTAAGCTTCTTTTTCTTTGGTACTGCTATCCTATCTTCTTGACTGTGAAACTCTTTTTGAGTACCAACCCTAGTTTTATCAATGACATGAAGCTTATCCTCCTCCAACAAGTATGTTTCATCCTCTGACAAGACTGTAATTGGACTTTGCTTTTGGACTTTAGTGTCTTTTTCATCACCTAAAACCTTCTCTGTAAGTATAATATTATCATCCATGAATGTCTCTGCTGGTGCATCATTTTGAATAGGCTGAGTCTCCTTATTAATAAACTGCAAATATTTGTTCTTACTTTCATCTAGATGTTGCTTGGATTTACAATCTTCTTTTGTAGGTTCTGCAACTTCCTCCAATTTAACACAATCTTCATTTTCAACCTTTATTTTCTGTCTTAATTTTCTGATCAAGGTTTGTCCCTTATCAACTTGCTTTCTAGTAGACTGTCCTTCCTGACTATTCTGAAACCCTGACCAAAAAAGGAAATATTCCCAACTTTTTCCTTCTCTTTGCAAAACAGTGTTGATAATAAGTTTGATAAGTCCATGGTGAAAGATGGACTGTCTAGTGTGATTTTGGTGTTCTTTGATTCTGCTAGACATCCTTTGTACGCTCTTTAGCAAGAAGAAAGGCAGGTTCATCTTTGATTCACTACTAAGGTGTTGAAGGAACCTGAAATGGTATTTAAAAATGAAGGCATACCTTTCCCTCACATGTAATATAACTTTGTAAAACCTTGATAGGTTCTACCCATTCAACTCTGAAGTTATGGATGGGCACTCCCTTTCCCCAATCTAGAACAATACCAGGCAATAGATACCTCTATGCATTAAAATTAAATGGCACTTTCTTAAAACAAAGTTCTCCTTCATTTTTAACCCCTGTTGCCTTAGCCACCAAATCTGTGGTCAATTTGAATTTCAAAGTATCAAAAGATACAGTATCTTTGTCACAACACTTGGCAAACTTGTGAGAGACTTCAACAGTGTATCCATCAATTTTCTTAAAAAATATCAACCATCCAACATTTTCAAATAGCTCAGCACATCCTGGAAATTTATCTATCCAATTGAGATCAGTGGGCTCGACCCTATTAGTTTTTCCACTCCTCTTCATCTTCTGTATGGTTTTCCAGCACCTGTTAGTAATTTCATAGCCTATTTTTTCTTCAAGTTTGTACAGCCTTGGAAGTCAATTTTCCTTCGAACTCTCAGTCTGTTTATCTTTAATTTTACACAGTCTATCCTATCGCCAGTTCAGGAAATGCTTTGTGTCAAGTTTCAATAATTCGGCTTAACCACAGAATCAGAAATATTCAACAGTGCTGCTATGAACTTTACTAACTCAAACGATGCCTATTTAGATATTTTGATTAATATCTCATCATTGAAATTTCATTGAGTAAGTAAATTCAGGTCTTCCTTTAAAATTTGGACATAATAGGGATTTATTAGAAAAAACCCCAATTTTAACAAACCCTGTCAAAGGTCACGTGGGATAACTCATTTAAATCTTGATATAGGCACTGGAAGTTGATCCCTTGACCAATTAGGTGTCGAATTGCATGTTCTAGCTGTCTTCAAACCTCCAAATTGCTTCCAACTGTCACCACTTGGAAGCCCTAATTCTTCCTCAACTGTCAAATTTTCAAATTTTTAGCAATATGTCTCCACCACAGCATTCAATAGCTTCGTAATATTTAGTTTGGGAATGTATTCCCGAAAATTTTTCCTTGTTCCACTCACTGTCATCATTTGCCATGCATCTGCATCCAACTGCTACGATCTCCCTCACACGATGACCAAACACCTGTTTACATGATTAGACTGGCAAGATAGGTATCAAACTTGCTAATTGATGTGATTATTCATCTTAGGAACGAAATCATCGAAAAATTGGGGTGAAAAATGACTAATTGTGCATTCACGACTTTCTTGTAGTGCGCCAGTGCATGAATTTCGCTCTTGCGCTATAAGAAAGTTCAAACATATAATTTATGTCATTTGATCACTAATCCAGCTTTAAAACTCAGTTTATGTGATTAATCTTTGATCTTAGTGTCATTGATGAAACCATTAATCAAAATACACCCCATAGAACCCTTCAAAAATGAACTCTACACAAAAATTTTCATAAAAGCAAGCTTTAAAAAACATAGGAAAAAACCAAAAATGATGAAAACCTAAAAGCATAAACTCAAGCTTAAATTCCACGCCAAAATTTCCTAGAAGTAAGAACATTAGAAAATTTCAAAAACACAAACAAAATATAAAACTAAAGAAGACAAATTCATGACTTAACGTCTGGCTCCTGCTGCGGGATGAAGTCCTCCTTGTGAGGCTTCAAGAACTTGTAGACCAGTGCCTTCCTTTCTGCTATCTGCTAATCTGCAAAATTTCCATTGGGTTATGGATTCCTTATTGTGTTTTACTCACACTGGTATATACAATGAAAAACTAAAATTCCCCTAAAAAGATGTAGAAATTCTTGAGGAATCGTCCATTAATTGGACTGGATAATTCCTCACCCTCCAAAGTTTGTAGGAAAAAAGTGTTATTTTCCAAAAACTTAGATACTAGGAAAGGGCCAAACTAGAGATTGTCAAATTTGCCATGTTTCCCTTTTTGCTCTTTCCTGGCATCCCACCTCAGAACCATGTCACTAATCGAGAAAGTGTTATCTTTGATTTTCCTGTCAAATCTATTTTTAATCTTCAATCTGTATAACTGTTCCTTTTCTTCCACTTTTTCTCTGTTCTGCTGCAATTCTATCATCTCATAAATCCTTCTCTGCATATCATTAGGTTCTTCCTGGAAATTTTGGAGAAACTTCATCACTGGAATGCCTAATTGAACAGGAAAAACTGCATCTTTTCCATACACTAATTGGAAAGGAGAAGTTCCAATTGCTTGCTTGACTGTTATTCTATCAGCCCATAATGCATATTTCAGCATAGAATCCCATGATCTCTTATTATGTTTTAGCAGTTTCTTGATACTCTGAATGATGTTTTTATTTGAGGACTCAACTAAACCATTACCTTGGGGATAGTAAGGAGTTGAATGTTTCAACAAGATACCATTCTTTTCACAAAATGCTTCCATTGCCTTAGACTTAAAGGCTTTTGCATTATTTGTCACTATTTTCTGAGGACGCCCAAACCTACTGAGGATATTTTATTTAATAAATTCCATAATCACCTTATCTGTGGCATTCCTAGTAGGGATAAATTCCACCCATTTGGTAAAGAAGTTTGTTGCAGTCAAAATCCACCTATGTTGTCCTTAAGGAGATGGAATTATCTCTCCTATAAAGTCCAGACCCCATTGCTGGAAAGGAGCACTGACTGCAATTGGTTTTAAAGGTAATGACAACAATTTTTGTTTATCAGCAAACTTCTGACAAGGGATACAAGCTCTTACCTGCTGATACACATCTGTAAATAAAGAGGGCCAATAATACTCGACTCTTAAAATCTTGTATGTTGTTGCCTTCCAGTACTTGTGACCTCCACAAGCACCCCAATGAGATTCAGAAATCACTCCTTCAATTTCATGTTTATCTAATCATTTGAGTAGAATACCCCCTGGATCCTTCCAGAATAACTGCTGTTCCACTAAACAGTACTTAGTAGTTCTTATCTTCAAAGATCTAGCAGCTTTTCTATCTAAATGCTCAGGACATTGCAAATACAACAGAAAATATACAATGTCTGCGTACCATGTGGATGCTGAATAAAAGTCCATAATATTCTCTTTCTCCAACTCTGCTTGATTTTCTTCTTGAGCTAGCTCTTCTGCCATCACATGCAGTCCTAAAGCTTGGCAGTTTGATTCAGCCAGCAGCTTGGCTAAACCTTGTCCCTTGACTAGTTTAGTAGGTCTGATATCTACATCATACTCCATGATTTTAGCAATCCACCTGCCTCTTTTCCCCTCGCTATCAGGCTGTGTCAAAACATATTTTATAGCAGGATTAGGCACATATGAAATAAATTTAGAATGCAAAACATAGATTTTGAAAAATTTCAAGGCTTTCACCAAAGAATAGGCTTGTTTTTCCAAGATGCTGTATTTTAATTCAGAATCTCTGAGAGTTTTGCTGAAGAATGCAATAGGTTGTTCAAGACCATCTTTATTCTTCTGCAATAGAACAATTGCTATTGCATCTTCAGATGCAAATGAAAACGTTATAAATTATTTGGTGAAATCTGGACTTACTAATACAAGGGCTTCAGTAAGAGCCATCTTGAATTTTTCAAATGCATTCTTAGCTTCAGTGGTCCATTTGACTTCTTGATCCTTTTTAAGCATGATTGTAATATGCTTGATAGTTTCAGCACAGTTTGGTATAAACCAATGCAGAAAGTTGATTTTACCATTGAAAGATTGGACATCCTTTTTACTCCTAGGCAGACTTATCTTCAATATTGGTTTTACCCTTTCAAGGTCAATCCTTATACCATCAATAGAAACTAAATGACCAAGTAATTTGCCTTCATGTATAACAAAGTGTGACTTCTTGGGATTCAAGGACAAACCAAATTTTCTACATTTTAAGAAATTTTGTTTCAAATGTTTTAGATGTTCATCATCTGATTGTGAAAATACAGTTATATCATCTAAGTAAATTACCACAAACTTGTTCTTTTCTCCAACAAAAGCTATATCCATATCCCTCTGAAAAGTGGCTCCAACATTCATTAGACCAAAAGGCATCTTATCATACATGAAAGTTCCCCAGGGAGTGGTAAAATCTATTTTCTCCTTATGATCAGGATGCATAGAAATCTGTTTGTACCTTGAGAAACCATCAACCATAGAAATCCTCTGTGCTCCAACAACCTTCTGCAATATTTGCTCAATTTTAGGTAGAGGATAATTATCCTTTAGTGAAGATCTGTTTGTTGTCGCCTTTCACACACCTGGGTCACGTGGCAGAAATCTTCAAGCCACTCGGTGTGTCCTTGGGGGCAAGTCTCGAGTCAAGGCTGTCACCTTGTTTTTGACTCTTTCGTTTAGGATCAACTCCTAACAAATCCAAGGGGGGTAGACCCTATTAAGTTACTAAGGAGAATTATTTAGTGTTGTGATGTTTAAACTGACTGAATTATTTAGGAGTTTACAATTTAACTATAGATAATCAAAGATGGCAAGATGTAAAAGATCAACACACGAAAGCACAATACTGAGACACAATATATATATAAAGCAAGAAATTAACCAGTGCCTTAGAATGGAGTCAAAAATATAATCAATATGCTTGCATGTGCTTGGAGTGAATGTTTTGCGATTGCATCTTGGTATGTTTTAAGTTAAATGTGAAGTATGAGTTGATTAAATTAGGCAAAGGGGGGACTCCAGATATACCCGAGAGTACTTGGAGTATGTCCAAAACTAAACCTTCACGGCTACCTGCAAGGAATATGTGGGCTGAAATGGAGTCTCTAGGGCTATTGTTCATAACGCACCCGTTAGGGTGTGACAGAGATCGGCGCCCCGAGGTAACTTTTCAGAAGTTCTCGCTTCCTTTGGGTATTTTGCCACTGTAGAGGTTTGATCTAGGTGTTGGATTTTCACCTAATGGTTTGTCAATTGGGAGAGTGAGTCCTAATTATGCTAGTCACCCAAGTGATTTTGATACAGCTTGACTGATCAGACGAACCGCAGCCAAGTGCAGAGCATACACACTGGAGTCTTGTAAAGTTTAATGAGTTTTAAACCGGATGTTCTTGTTTATAAGAAAAGCCTCCAAGAACCTCTTTCGATCCAAGTGGATCTCAATCGGGGAATCGAGGAGGGGTTAATTTTAAATTTGCTGATAAACAAATGATAGAAAAAGCCAAACAGATACACAGTTCTAGTTTCTTAATTAATCCTACCACGAATCTCTTTCCCCTTTCAAGTCAATCGGGAAATCGTGGGGTAAGTATTACGATTACTTTGAAATGTAAGATATGGAGTATGGAATTAATAAAAAAATCAAGTATACTACCCTACAAATTATATCAATGCTAGTAAAAAAGGAAATAAACAGAAATCGACGAAAAAGGCACCGACACAAATCCCCCCAAGGGGGATGGGGAATGGGCTCGAAAGAGCCTATTCCAAAGATAATTTTTATTTATTATTGGTTATAGAATCAACAAACTGAAATTATCAGAAACTTCTTGGTCCTTATACAGGCTGAAACCAATATTGTAAAACTTTGGAAAAGTCTTGAGTTTTTAGTGAAAAAGGAGACCCCTGGGGGGATTTGAGCGCTCCTGAGGCCATTCGGACAGCAGCGTCCTTTTCCTTCTGTCAGACCTGATAAAATACAGTGAGCATATTAGAATAACAAATTCCAAAAAGAACTTTAAGATTACCTTTGGATCAGCCTACCTTATCTCACAAAAATTGAAGTTAAAACTAGCTAAACAGGCAGAAAAGGAACCAAGGAAAGCAAGATTTCCTTGGGATATTGGCTTGTTGGTCGTGAAGCCAACAAAAATGCACTGATATTGCAGAATATTGAATTTTATAACAGCGAAAGGAAATCTAATGCATGCAATCTACAAGTTTCCTTTAAATTTTCATGCAAAAAAGACGATTTCCCTACAGCTAGATCTAGAATGCTTATGAAACCTTTTTAAGTGCAAGATCTAGGTTATGAGCTATGAGATATCAGGTCTATGTATATTTTAATTTGATTAAACAGATCCAAATGAAATCACAGCTATGAACTGAACCAAGTAACCGGGTAAAGTGTTGATTTTGAGGGAGGAAGAAGAGGAGAAAAGTGTTGGTTTCCTTGAAGATCCGCAGTAGAGCTTTCATGTGGAATGTCGAGGGACTATGCCTTTGAAATTTTTTGAGGAGAATGAATAAGCAAACTAGATCAGCATCCTCTCCGAAGTATGAACCTGCAACTCAGCTGAAATCAAAGAACTTGCCAAGAAACTTGTGAGATCCGATTAGTACATACAAAGAGATTCAAGATAACATGCATATAATCTTATAGGACATGCTAAATATAGATCTCTAAACATGCATCTAAGGAGAGTGACAGTCAATAAAATTATTGAACAACACCTTTCCTATCAAGATTGTAATAAGCTAATTACCAATCTTAACCACAGATCTACAAGAAATTAGCAAAAAATGACCACAGATACAGGTTACCTCAGTAAAACAATGGCAATAATCATCCACACATGCAATGGCACCACACCGTATTGCCTCCAAAGCTTTTCTTTATTTCAAATGAAGAATTACAGAGTTATAATAGCAGCAACACCTCAATCCCAGTTCTAACTGGCTTGGAAGAGGAGGCCGTGCCTGGATATATACAAAATAGAGGACATCCAGCCCAGGGGGGCGCAAATCCCAAGGACACACATCAAATCAGCTGAAGGAGAGTCCATCAATGCCTGATCTGTGTCTAGCTGAGCCAGATCTGAGTCTCACTGAGTGCAACTGTCAATCAGGGGGCAGATTTGACTGACACCTCAACCTGTTGACTGAACAATCCACCAAAACTCATCCAGATGAGCCAAAAACGTGTGGAGGAGAGAGGGAGGGAAAAATTCCCCATAAAGGATTCTCAAGATCAACTCTGGATCTGATTTGATCCCCTCCTTCAGTCAAGGATTTGTCAGGTCTAGTCAATCTGTTTTAGATCTGACTGATTTCAATCAAATCGGCTAAGAATCCACTGATTTATTGATTTTGGATTTGCTCCATTATTCATCAATTTATTAATTAAAATAATCAATAATTGATTTTTGGGGCTTTCTGACCTGAGTGATGGAAGATCACTTAAAACTTAGGAAATAGTGGGTCCATGGGTTTACATGGTGCTCTTAGCTTGAAAATGAGCACCTAAATGACTGAAACCGATTATTTGGCTCAATTTTATTACAAAATCAATTTTTCCAATTAAACTATTAAAAAATAGCCTAAGTTTTGGAAAAATTAAAATTTAATAAAAAACACTGAAAAAACTAAAAAATTGAAAAATTGAAAAACACCTAGGGGGACTTAGACATGTTCATATGACTCAAAAATAATGTCTAGAATGCTTATACATTGACACATAGACTCTAATTGCCTCAATAGGCCTAAATTCCAAGCTGACCACCCCAACTTTGGAGGTATGGAGTGAAAAACTCAAAAATTATCAGTCGTTTGTTCAACAACCAATAATAACCAAGGGAAAAAACACCCTGGGTTGAGCGGATTAACAAATGAAGTCTAAGAGACCGAGTCTTTTACAGACACTATCATGCTAGAACATTTATTACAATTCCTCCATGGGGTATGAACATGTGATATAGTACAACAAGCATTTCCCAGAAGTACTTCCAAAGGTCTTTTGTAGTCCGAACAAGTTATCCTTGTCCGGTTCACCAGGCTCACTTGATAAAAAACCACTAAGTACAACTTAGGTGGTAACATTGTGGCTCCAACTGTGGGACGTGTGCTCGATCTGGTCTTTAAGGCAAGGAGAGGATACGAGAACACCAGAATCTCTGGTTTATATACCCTGTAAAAACATCTCAACTTGACAAGAAAAACCTCAGTAGCACAAGTTTTATAAAAAACCAAATGAACCATTAAGCTGATTTATTTAAACAAAATAAATGTAACTAACTAAAAGAAGCAAAGTTTTATTATAGCTAAGTATAAAATAGAAATGCAGAAAGTAAATGCTCTCTTTTAAGGAGCTTATTTTCCTACTCTAAGCATGATATACAAAGGGTTAAGTGTAATCAGAAATCCAATGTAACCACCTAAGAACTTTATTAACATAATTTTTTTTCCTTGTCTTCGGTTACCAGCCAAAGTAAGGATACTTTATTTAGAAAATGCAAACCTGCGTGACGATCCGGAAGGGGCGGGATGGATGGGAAATAATGGGCATGAATAATGCCATAAAATTTCTTCCCAAACTTGTATGTGTTCATGCAGGCTGCTTCTATCCATGACTGGATAGGACTGATATACCAATCAGAATGATGAGGTAGACTGACTACATCATCATACTGATCATCGGGGCTTATCAAATGATAACTTGTTGCACAAGCCCCAAGTAGCTCCAAATCATAAGGAACCTCTATATGTGAAAAAGATGGCTGAGACTAATATTCCACTGACTGCATTACATCTGACTTTTCACAATACTGCTTCTCCATGTCTTCATTATTGATACCTTTGTGTGGCTCTGCATGATATGACTCTAAATGATCATATGGATAAACTGCATGCTCCTTTTTCATATCAAATTTTCCCAAGGCCACATGGTCCATGCTCTCTCCTTTAGATATGCCATAGACAGAAAAATCAACAAAACCATGAAAAGTTTCTGGTTCATTATTTTCCTCTTTATTCATGTCACAGACTAGATTTTCCATGAATGTCCAGGACTCTTCATCAACATCTTTATCGGGGATAAGGGAGTCCTCGTCACTTGTATCATGCTCCAAGCTATACTTGTCCTCATTTTCATACTCATCTTCTTCGGAGAAAAGGTCACAAGGTAGTAAACCTTCCAGACTGTCATCATTATATGGAGAACACATAGGAGTCCCATCATGTATATTATAGTTTTCATCATAAGTTTCACTATAAGATTCTGCAATGGTTTTGTCCTCAGGCTTGTACTATTTAGACGGTGATTGCTTTTCGAAACCGTAATCCATGGCCTGCTGCCAATGCTGGTTTGATAGAGGATAGGTTCGGCCTACCATGTACACATGATCAGACTCGCCTGATGTTGTTTCCTGATTACTGACCTCTGCCATCCCATGTTGTATAACTTGATTTGATATGTAGCAAGTGCTTTCTGGGTGGAATTGTTCACAAGGTCTACACCATGGAATTACTTCATCTACCAGGTTAGTTGAGTCTAACTGGTTTGGAATCCTAGGCTCTTGCTGAGGAAAATTCTTTTGATACACTTGATTCTGTTTTGGCTGAAAATTCCTAGGTCCACTATTTCTCTCCAGTGTGACTATTCTGTTTTGGATTTTATTCATTTGCACAGATTGGTTTGTCATGAATTGGTCCTGACTAGTCATCATTTTTTCAAACATGCTAGTTATCTTTTCCATGGGGTCTTCAAAGGCTCCCTTTTCTTGTGATTCAAAGCCTTTTCCCTTTTCTTCGTTGTATGAAGTGTTTCCCCTAGTGTAACCTGGAATGTTGGATTTGCGTGAAGACTGCATATTCCTTTCTATTTTCTCGGCCAATTCCTGAGCAGTCTTTAGATCGGCCGACTCTTTATGCCTTAACTGGTACCTCAAATCACCAGTGAAAGCTTCGATGTAATATATGA
Source organism: Pseudotsuga menziesii (assembly GCA_001517045.1). Classification (NCBI taxonomy): domain Eukaryota; kingdom Viridiplantae; phylum Streptophyta; class Pinopsida; order Pinales; family Pinaceae; genus Pseudotsuga; species Pseudotsuga menziesii. Next base: position 221,866 of record LPNX011220297.1, read on the forward strand.
GGATGGAGGCATCCCTTGGCTTGATTTCTCTAGGGAGGTCCACAACCACACGCCTGAACTTAGTATTAAATTCATCCATGGTTTCATTCTCCATCTTCTTTATATTATGAAGGGCAGCAAGCAAATGTCTTGGTTCTTTCCTTTCCCCCCATTTCTTCTTAAAACCTGCTAGGAATTCATTAAGGGTTTTATATGAATCATCACCAAGGTTTTCATACCATTCCACAACATCATCCTCTAAGGAGAAAGCAAAGAGATTCATTTTGATATCTTCATGGTTAGAGGCAACATTATCGCAGTAACTGACTAGGTGCCTTTCAAACTTTTGGAGATGAGTTTTGGCAGTGGTAGCATTATTTACCTCGAACCTGGGGAGCTTCTTGATAGCATCATTTGGAATGTAATGAGAACTACCTGTTATCTGAGAAAAGTCAAGGGGTTTGTAAAATTCCGTCATTTCTTGAGATTAGTGAACATGACTCTCTACAAATATGTGATGGATATCTGAGAGGGATTGGTTTCCTAAATATTCAAGGTTTCTATGAGAAGTCTGCCTATTCAATATTTCCCTAATAAACCTTTCGGGATTAGGGAGAGGATTGAATAATTGTCGGTGGTTTCTTCGGGTAGAAATTCTTGAAGGGATGTTAGACAGTGGAGTCGCCAAATGGATCGAGTTTTTAATTTTTATGTTTTTTAAAGACTAGATCAATCAAATGTTTTTATCTTTTTAGTTGTTTAGAAAAAAGTTAAGCTAAGTCGTACTCAGGAATAAAAAGATTTATCCCCGGCAATGGCACCAAAAAGTGTTGCCGCCTTTCACACACCTAGGTCACGTGGTAGAAATATTCAAGCCACTCGGTGTGTCCTTGGGGGCAAGTCTCGAGTCAAGGCTGTCACCTTGTTCTTGACTC